>JARJDX010116456.1:0-17563 GCA_030264735.1 Gymnusa sp. GC000175 | reverse complement strand
TGGAATATGCAAGATTTTACTGTATGTATATTGAAATTCTGTTAGTGTCTATGCAACCAGTTTAACAAGCGTGTAAACTCGCTGTATAATTTTATATATAAAAGTGTAATTGGGGTAACTGCCAAATTGGGCAACATTGATAGGAGAAAATAAAAACAAAAATAGGAGATCGAGGTTTATGTCACATGGAAGTTACAACTATAAAATCACTTGAGTTAATATTTTTCAAAATTAATTTTGATTTTCTTGACAAAGCAAAAGAGAAATGCTAGATAGCTTAATTATTACAAGAATCTTAAAGGTATTTTAACTTGCAAAGAATCGCTTAATATAAAAGGACTAGATTTGCACAATAATAATTTTGATTTTCTTTACAACATATAAGGGAGCTTCACAAGGATGAACTGTGGGTCATTATAAGGACCGTGAAATTATTTGGTATAAACGGACTAAATATTGCAGAGGAGTTATCAATACTTTGTAAATAGATAAAAAAAAACTGTCTCTAAAATTTACTACAGAATTATGCTCTATGTTATGTCACAAAATAGACTAGTGTATTGCATATGATTAGTACAGACTACGAATTATGTGTCTAAAGGAGAAAATAGTATTTATTTTTTTATGAATTTTGTGATAACTGTCAAAAATGAAAATTACATATAATATTCGTAAAGGAAAGTCGTGTGATAATCACACCTCCATTTTTCTTGTAGATGTTTCGTTTATGCAAACATACGGTTATTTAATACGTGTTGAAATAAAAACAGTTTTCCAATTTACTTTTAATTAGTAAGTAAAAACTAGGTCTGAAAGTGTTGAGTAAATAAATGTTCTTTGAGTATCTTCTGGAAAGACGAGTGTAGAGTCAACAACAAAGATGTGTATTATTGTCAGGGTCGATTCAAAGCCTAGATAAATAACGGAATTGTCTATCTACTTTATCTGGTTTTAGAGGGTCTGGGGGCCGTAATTTAGTAAACAACTTCTCTACTACCTTCGAATGGGTTATTTTTTTTACACATTAAATGGTTTATTTCTCATTGTTCGGGCTTTGCATTTCTTTGGTTTCTACCATTTTAACACAATAAAATACATAGAATAAGGACCAACTAAATATAAAGATATATATCCCAAAGAAAAATATACTGGGTGGAGAATAAAACTGACGTGGAATGCGTTCAATTCGTTTCATTATCATTTTTGTAATTATCTAGATATTCACTTATATTCATAAAGAAAAGCAGCACGGGTACGATGATTGCAAACGAAATTTAATTTTCATGTCAATTTGACCATTTGTGGCAGATTTAGAAGATCCCAAGAAGAAGGTATTAATAATAAAGAAGTAAATAAGTAAATGGCTGAGCTTAAATATGTAAGCAAAATCACCAATGAAGAAAATTTAGTAGGAAAATTCGCTATGGAACAAAGAATCCACTTTTATTAAGAGAGCAAATTCAATATTCTTAAATATGGTTTGTTTTTGTCACAAATAACAAATATGCCAAAAAATCTTAAATAAATTTCGTGTGGCCAAATATTTTTTTATCGCTGCCAATACAAAAATTCAAGAAAATCTGTAGAAGTCGGTCAAATATTGATTAAAAGATTTGAAACGGACATACATGAAACCAAATATAACTATGTATATACTTTCATGTATAAAAATTCTTGTTTTCTAGAATTGTAGAGTGTAGACTGTAGAGAATAATTATATTCGATAGATAAGCAGCTGGCGGATAAATTTGTACCCGCATTACTTCCGATTCGGTTTGGTACACCTCGTAATTTACTTTTAGTCAAGTTTTCAAATTAGTTAACTAAATAATTTTTTAGTGATACATATTTCTAAAAATTATAAAAAAAAAATTGGCAGAAAAACCTCTATGGCCAATTGCGGAAAAAATACAACAAATACAGTAAATAAATTTTTAAAAATATTAAAACAATTGAATGCTACTAAAAAATATTTATCCCAAACACAAAGCTATAGGTTTTGCACAAACCTTTTCTATGCGCAGAAAAAGCTATTTCATATCGAAAACTGGGTGGGTGACTAAATTTGGGAGTCGCAAAACCTGATATAACATAAGTGTTTTAATTCGTATTGTTACTTTATGCACACCAAAAGCTGACTACGGTGGTCTATATCTACACTCTATAGTGACTATAGAGTATTGATATAGAAGATATAGGGAGATTATACTATAGTCTCTCTATACTCTGCAGCTCATTACTTTAAGCCAACAAAATCGTAGTTCAGAGTTAAATTCATGTCAAGGTCTTGGTTGCCACTTTTCCCAATAACCAATTTTAACTAAGTGCCCGGTGCTCGAACCCAGAATCTTTTTAACCGAAACTAGGTACTTCTACTAGTCTGTTGAATTTTTAATAGAAAAAATTGAAATTAAAGTTCAAAGAGTCACGTTTTTAGAATATCATAAATTTTTATCAAAAAAATATGGTAACCAGTGCCCGGTGATCGAACCCAGTATCTTTTGATTCAAAACTTAATACACTATCACTGACCAAAAAGCAACTTAATATTTTTATAATGTAAATTTAAATTAAAGCATACTCCTGCATTTTATTTCAATTTAATATTTATTTTACAATAAATTTAATTAAATTATTTATTTAATTTTAATTTCAATTTTAATTACATTACATTAATATTTGTTGATTAAAATTTACTTTACAATTATTCAGATAAAATTAATTATAATTTTAACAAAAAAAATATTTTAAATTATTTTAAAATGGAAACAATTGAGTGTGATTTTTCATAGGTTCTTATCATGTTCAATAGTTTTTTATTGGATTTGAAATTAACCATGAGTACTATTAATAACTAAATAATTTTTTTATAAACTTATTTGGTCAAAAACAACTGACAAAAGAATATATAATATTAAGCATTTAAATTAAGTTAAGTTTCGGACGAATACCCATCCTTCATCATACTTTTATTAAAAAACAGGATTAATTAGAATTACTCTGATTGCCTAATTTATGTATTATAAATTTGATGTTGTTGATGCCATTTAATTTAAAACTGTGGAGGACATAAACTACATTTTCAAATATTTTTTTAGATTTAAAATAATTTACACTTTGCACGTGCAAATATATTTTTTATAAATAATAAAAACAAAGGATTTTATTTGATTCACGTTGTTTCGAACGTAATTAAATAATTGTAATTAATTATGTTTAAAAAAGGTCTCATGAACGATTTGAAATCCTAAATCTGAAGGAGAAGCTAATAAATGATAATAGTAATTTCATTTTGAAATCAAAAATCAATTGAAATTGATTTTTTAATATTATTTGAGAGCACAGCCAACTTAAAAAATATTTTTATGGCGTTTAAAAACAAATGAATTTTGCTAGCTCAATATTAATATTTTCTTTGTAACAAACTGCCTGTTACAAACAACACTTTTTAAAAATGGTAATTTTCAACAACGTTAAAAAACTAAACTAACAATTAAATTGAATTTTTAAACTGCTTTTTAGTTTTAAATTGTTTCTACAACTAATTCATTGATCCTTAATGTTATTTTTACAGCAAATTGTTTATTATAAATAACATCCTCTAAATGTGGACATTTTTTAATGGCGTTTAAAAACAAATTAATTTGAAGGATAAATTCGATACAACTAAATTTGATTCTTACATTAAAAACAATTAAAGGGTTTGATTTTTTACTATCAAACAGTTTTTTAAAGCAAATTGTTTACAACAAATATTTCGAAAAAAATATTTTTTGCTTTCTACTAAATTTTAATCCCTTCTATATAAAAGGGATTAAAATTTTGCTAAAATTTACTTTTAAGTAGATCAGAAGAAAAAGGCTGATTTTGTTTGGTTGTGGTCTTGCAAAATAAAACCAAAATTTTGTTGCTAGTAAAAATGTTTGGACATATAAATTAAAATTAACAATATTTATTGTTCTATGTTGTTAAATAAAGGATGGGCTTCTATCCTTTCCAGATTCAGTTGGTTTTTATTTTAATCCGAAAAAATTAAAAAAATTGTTCAGTAACAAACTAATCTTTTTTTTTTTAGGGAATAAGCTTAAATTTTACTAGAAATTTATAAAGTTTTCAACAAAATATATATATATATAACATCACCAAATTTTCTATTTTTTTTTTTTGAAATTCTTTTTTCAAAATAATTTTTTTTTAAATATAAATCAATTTTCATTTTTGAAAATATAATATATCCTTTTAAAAATAATACTTTTTATTTGAGTAAAAGAACCAATTCAGGTGAAAAAAATTTCATTTTGTTAAAAATATTTTAATTGGGTGTGAAATACTTTTAATTAATATTTAAATAATGTTTAAATAGGAGAGAAAAATTTTTACTTTACAAATTAATTTCTCAGAAAAGTTTTAATTCATAAATAAATATTTTATGTGCTTGGGACTTTGTGTGGCTTTTAATATAAAAAATATATAAATGAACGCGAAAACAAAGAAAAATAAAAGTTCTAAAAGGGGAATAAGAATACTTACAAAAGAAGAGAAAAAATATATATCGTATAAAAACAAATATAAAGGAAAAAAATCCACACAAATTAAAAACGAAACTTAACACTGTAATACATACTTAGATTTCACCCCCATATGTATTTTTAAAACAAAGAACTTTTCCAACTTAACAAAGTCCGCACGAGTAAAACTACACTACCAGTATTAGGCCCTACTAAAACGCGCGCGAGTTCCAACTCATAGCTGATTCAGTACTGTACTAAAACTAGTCTCTGGATAAAGGCAGTGGAAGGGCCCTAGTCCCAGACCTCCTGCTATACAGGCAGCTGTTAAGCACAAGCAGAGGGGCAAAGGGATATATAAGTAAATACTGCCCCTCTGCCTATACAGGGGATATTTAATACCGTTGGGTATTTTCTACTATTCTTCCCTACACCCGAAATCTTCTTTGTGTTTAAGTTAACCTGTCATTGCTTCGTAATAATTGATGTAATTAAAGCAACACCAATAAAACATTTTAGGGCTAGCTTCTACAGAAAAAATTAAATTCTAGACGAGAGGGACAGACAAAGACTAAGGGTACAACTTTTTATTAATATAATTAGACGCCCGCATAGTTCCTAAGCTTGGCAATAAAGCAACCTGTTAGTTGGAAGTTGAAACGTTGTAAAAAGTTAAACAACACTGTCTCCAATTTATGGTTAAAACGTTGTGAATATAAAAGAAATTCAGCGAGAATTACGTGCAAAAAAACTTGGTCTGCATATAAACGTTAACCATGGAAGAATTACCTGATAATAGTAACCTAAAACTCGTCTACTAAATTTTACCTGAGTTTAATGTAGTTTACCGCATACTTTACCCAGAAGACCTCCTCTTAAGATTCCAGGCAAGATATTTCTACCCTTCATCATACACAATATAATAGCATATAGGAGAAAATGTTTTATAAACTATAAATTTAAACTTAGGATGAAGGAAATACGATACTATTTCGCAAATATCTTTGAAATTATAGAATTTAGAAAGGCGCGCGCGCGCGTAAAGCCTTCAACACGTACCCCCAACATTAAGGCAAAATCTTTCAAAAATATCACCAGCAGATGGCGCTAACAGTGCTGCATCCTTTCCATTTCATCCATTCCAACAAAGTGATAAGTTATGGTAGGAATTAATTTAGTTCGAAAAGTAGGCTTTAAAAATATGTTTAGAGTTATAAAAGGTCCGCTTAGATGGTTTTAACGGAAGTCAAGCGTATACACCCGAACATCTCAAAGTTAAGTGGTTATAATTGTTAAGTCTGAGTCCCTTTCCGTTTTCCAGATCAGTGCTTAGCCTTTACTTCGCATTAAAGCCGGTGGGCAAAAAATGTAAATGCGTTATTTTTTTTATTATATGGGATCAGACAAAATTACTCGTCGTGAGAAAACACAACTCATGTGTGATATGTAATTTGTTTCCAACATAATTGTAATGACATAAAAACAAAGCAGGATGCTTAACTTTACAATTCAAATTTAATAGAAAATATTCTCAGAGGAAAGCCCTTTGTTACTTGTGGCCTTAATAAAAATCAGTTAAGACGCATGCATAGTTAAATGAATGAATCACTTTTGTTTCCATTAGAAACTTCCCCTTTGTTTATGGATTAATCACCACCACCAACCAAGCATGGGAAAAGTTGTATCAATAATTTTCCGCGTCACCAATTTTAACATATAATAATAATTTTTTTTTTATTTAATAAAACGATTAATCAAAATTTGAGAGCTGCAAAATATTTATCAATTGCACGAATATTTACAATATTATAATAAATTATAAATATGAAATATCATTCCATTAGAGTTGGAATGATTTATGCCCATCTCGTGAATTTTAAATTTATCTTGCTATCGTATGATAAAATAAATCATAAAATTTTTAAAGGTATAACAAAATCAAAGGGATTTTCGACTTGACGAAATTACGTTCTGAGCGGTCAGTGGCAAGTCGAAAATATCTTTGGTAAATAAATTATGGGTTGCCTTAATCCTCACTAATAAACATAAAATCAATACATGATTAAATCGTATTTCATCGTTTATTAAATCGCATCCTACATAAACTTTTAAGTCTGAGATGACATAAGTGAGAGGCAATGTATGTCGAGGACTCCCGAGTATGGTCTTTATACTGTTATACCACCCCAATAATGTTTTTCTAAACTTCGCACTAAAAATGCGAGTTAAATTTGTAATATAAAATAAAAGTGTAGTCCTAATTTAAATAAAAACTAATTGCACTAAAAGGTTGTTGATAAAATAAACAAATGCAAATTACTGGGTGTGTTTCTCTTTTTTTTTTTCATCGCACTCTTTAAAAACAAATATTTTTATATCAAATGGGTTCTCTATATAACGTAATTAATGTTGCTGATTTTAGTTGATTGCTGTAAAAAAAGGAAAGGGTGTTAAAAATCATCAAAACACACATGAAAAAGTAACAACAGTGCGTAACAATAAAGTTTTGTAAACTTTCAATAAGCATTTGGAAACTATTCAAATTTGTACTTAAAATTTTTTGCTAAAAGTTACGCCTATACGAGGGTCAGGGAGGAAGTTAGAAATTATTTTTTCGTTTTACGATCTAAGCCTAAACATTATGGTCGTAGCTGTTGGAATATAGCCACACTGTTTCCGGTTATTCACCAGGTGCTCATATCAGCAATAATTTCTAACGAACAAAAAAAAAATAAGTTGAGGGTAGATGACTTTGTTCATTCCACCCTTTAATTAATTTCCAACGGCAACGAATGGCCGTTTTAACTTTTCGCGCGGTATTTTTCTTTTTCCTCATACGTACACCGAAATCGTAAATTAATTAAAATTAATGGCCTTCTTTAAAAATGGGGGAGGAAAAATAATGGGATTCGAAAAATTTTGAACATGTGCTGGAATTAAATTTAGAATATAAAAATGCACGCCGTGTCAGGGTGGATAAAATTATGAATTACAAATTAAATAAAACGAGTTTAATTCAAGTTAATTTAACATTGCAAACATGCGCTGGCCAAGAATATAATTTTTTTTAGAGAGCAACATTTGGAAAAGATTTAGTTAGATGAAGTAACTAAGCGTGTGTTGGTCTTTGTTTAGTCTCAAAAGCAAACGGAAGTTAGACATCTGATTTCCGGCCCAGACACGAGCAAGATACTTTTGATAACCGTCTTTTAACTAATGTTTAAAAACTGTGTAGAGATCTGTCTCTGCTTTGCTTTGTGATACTTTCACTTTGGAAAGTTATAAAATACTCCCGCGCGCTAGTCTCATATAAGACATCCTTTTACTACACATTATGTAATTACATATTACATACATAAGTAACCGCGATTGTATTATTTATCAAAAGCGCTGCATAATAAGAAAACAACGAATGTAATAACAAGAAAGTTGAATTAAATCATCAGCAATTTAATGTTAGTGTAACATTTTAATGATTTAATGCAAAATTATATTTTCGTGAATACTTATTTAATATAAAGCTTATATAAGTTGAATGTATAAACTATTATAATCTTACTTGTTTGCGAGCGATATGTTTTTGTTTTGCACGTGTATAACTTTCGCAAACATAACCTCAAAACACATCTGTGTTTCTGGCGTTAAGCTTCATAGCAAATAATAATATTATTTGTTATTACCTTTGCGTAGATCATCCAATATTATATAATGTTCGTATCAACTTTTAAAAACAGTTTATATTATAAATAAAAGGTGGTTGTTTTTAATCAACTTGAACCGGCACTTTCTATCCTAAACTTCAGAAACCATCGTCAGATGGAGCCACTGACTATTGTACTGAAATTTAATTATTCTACTAGTTCTAGCCAATTCTTTCATTTTATTACTTTTAGCGGTTAATTTTAGGCGGGATATTGGCTTTTGTAAATACATAAATATGTTGTTAATTGTTTAAATTTTTTAATTTTAATTGTTTCATTTTTTTTGGACATATTTGTTTAAATTATTAATCTTTAAATTTTTTAATTTCGCTGGTATTAATTTTTTTTCTCAAATTACAATCTTAAAAATTGGGAAAATCCTACTTAAATCTAAAATTTACTTGACCTAGGCAACGAGTGTATCTAATTGCTATTAATATTTAAGTTTTGCAAAAACTTTCAATATTTTAAATTTTTGAGGAAAACATTGAAAATTTAAATTTTGACTACGTGTATGTGAAAAAGAAGTAATTTTCCGGAAAATTTGACATAAATATTGTGAAAATTTATTTGGAAATTCGGAATTAAGAAAAAAAGTCATGAAAAAAAAAGTTACAATGTTTTAAGTAAAAAATTTCCTTTTGGATGCCCAACGTTTTGCTGTGGCTGGTAAAGTACTCTAACACTTCTGACGTATAACCTCTTTTCTGTCTGTAATGCTGACTACTTACATTTCAGGTGCAGTTATAGTTTTACGTACATTCCAAACTTCTGAAGTCTATTCCGAACCAGAGAAGATTTTTAGATAAAAAACCTTGATAAGACACAGGCTGGGGAGTTCATATTAAGCCACGATCTTGGGCGCAGAAGTAGGATGCCTAGAGCAGGGATGAGTAACCTTTTTTTGTCTTGGGCCGCATTGAAAATCAAAAATTGGCGCAAGCCACATTAGTTAAAATTTGTTAGTGATAAATTGTGGAGTTTCCGAATATTTGGAAAACATGACGTTGGTACAATGCCCTCAGCAATAGTTAATCTCCACGTGAACACGTAGGTAGGCAACTCAAATGACATTTAATATTTAATGGTGGTAAACCTGTGGAAATAATCAGATGTTTGCATATTTTAATCATTGGCGTTCGTTATTACTCACAATAAGAATTTATTTACGTTTTATCTATGTGTGTAATATTTATCAGATTTGTTTTTAATAAACCGTTAATGCTTTACTATAAACTATAGTGCCAATAAGGGATAACAGCATATTTAAAAGTTTTAGCAAGTGGTGTTAGTTGGGTGGCCTAACTACTTCTTGGAAACACCAACAAAACCAAGTCAAGGGCGCAAATCGTTCAGGAGCAACAATATCAGATGAAAGAAGTCCAGAAGTAAGGAGTCCACAAGCAAAAATTTGAAGAACATAAAGTTTAGGAGCAAGAAGTTAAGAAGCAAGAATTCCAGAAGCAAAATGTCCAAAAACAAGCTAATAGGCCATCAGATTAAATGCTCGTGTACCGGCCATACCATTTCGAGTGCATCGCTTTCGTCTAATTAATAAACGAAAGCAACGTCGGGCGCGACCCCTGTCGCGCTCGACGTTGATGAGGGACGTCTAGGGGACACCAACAAAAGGAGGAGTAAAAGGCGAAGAAGAATGATTTTTTTTTTAAAACACTTTAACCTTCTTCAATTGGATTTTAAATATTTTGATATAAAGAACCATGGTTACTACCCTGTATATGTCATTTTAATGTCGAAGAAAAAAGTAGAAATTTGATTGGTATTTATACAAATGCCACATAAAAGCACTTATTATGATTATTGCTCGTTTTATGATTATTAGATTGTGAACAATGAGATATTTTATTAGGTTATTAATTTAGTTTTGTGTGAAATTGCGTTGTTTTCATGCATAAACTGATAAAACCTGATCCCCAGGGTATATATTAATAACAATAAATAATCCGAACTAAAACCCGTCTATTAATACATCCAAATTAAAGTAATTAAATATTCTTTAAGCGTAACGCTCGTAATCCCTTAACGATGTTAAAGCACTATTGCATACTTATTTTACCCCATTTCGTCATCTCACAGAGCTTTAACCCCATAACCATAATACTATTTGGTTTAATACTTCATGCGTCATGGAAATTACTTGGTTGTAATTTTGGGCACATTGTGTGCTGTTTATTGTCTAAAAATACAACAAAAGTTACTGACATTGAGTTATTGATATTAAATTATTGTATTTACTCAAAAATAAGTCTGAACAAGTTTGTAATAAATTTTTTCGCGAGGAAAACTTTCAAGTTGTATTCTAAAAATATCGTGGAATTTTATTAGTCGAGTATACAACTTCTTTTCCTCAGGATCAGATCTCATCCCAATACATGCCTGAATTTTTTTTTATATTTTACATTCCTTTTATAATTTCAGATATAAATTTTGTTTTTAACCGTCTGGCATTTATTTTTGCGGTTGCTTAATCTAAAGTAGGACGTGTGTTAGTCAAGAAAGCGATCAAGGACAGTATAAAATGTTTTTGCTAAACCACTGATCAACCGTAAAGTTTTATTTTTTGCTAACCGAATAACTTTTTCCCCTTATTTGTTGCACAACTAATTCAGGTCAGAATTAAACAGTCCAAATTAACCAAATTATACTTATTGTATTAAACATTAGGCACTGCGGGCGTTAAGGAGCTTAAATAAAATAAAGCTTGAAAGGGGCCAATGCATTATCAACTTCTTAAAACCCTAAAGCAGTAGGTAGAGTTGGGTATAGATGAGTATGGGCAAAAAGTAATTTGAGATTCTTAGTACAGGAAACATGTGATGGTTTTAATTCATTTGCCAAAAATTATGATGTGAAAAGTGATACTCAATTGAAAATTTAGGCTGCAGATTTAGGAAATTTGACTACCGGAAATAATAAGGTTTTACACAAAGCCAATAAGTCTCAGCATCGATTTAAAAAACATACAAGAGATTTTTAAAATTTTAAATAAAGTAATTAAAAAAATAATTAATTTTGAATAATTTTTTTTAATAATAGGTTATCAAAGAACCACTTATGAATTATTACTTTTTACTGTTTTCTAAAACAGTGGTCTGACAGACACCAATACCACAATTATCTTGGCATAAGGACCTCACAGTTAATAATAAAAACCTGTAAAATACAGTAATTAACTAAAACTGTAAATGATTTTCAGTAAAAAAATTGTTTTTTAAATAATAATTTCATTTTCGTTAAAAATGTTTCGTCTTTTATGTTACATTTTTATTAATTTACAAACCACTTTTCGTCTAAAGCAACATGTGGCGTTCTGAATTAATAATTTCAATGTGTTACAAAATGTTTTCAACCAAAAATGAAAGCAGACAAAGGAAGTTGATATGTTAACATTTATATGTTGATGAAAAAACCCTCAAGGATATGGAAAGAAATTTCTGGCTTCCACTCTTTAGTAGGATATAATGTCAAACATAACTAATTCCAAAATTTAAAATTCGTAAATAATCTCAAATCACTTTTATTTGTTTTTTTTTACCAATAAAATTTTAATCATTCAACGAATAAACTTACTAATTAAATACATAATCAAAGTTTGTAATTTGTAGCACAACCCGAGGCTAGAGAAATGACTTAATTCCATAAGATGTTAGATTAAAATAGATTGCTTTACTAGTTTATGCAACACGGATCAAGGTAGATGTACACTTTCACTTAATAGAAGTTATGCTGTGTTATGCAATCACTGACGGAACAATGCATCAAGTAAAAGGGATCTATCTCCACACTGTAGGCTAGAGAGAGAACTGGGCTTTATTCTATACAATTATACAAATACACTCGACTAAAACTCGAACGTTTGTAAATAATCTTGAGTAGAAATATGTACATCGACAACTTTAAATATTTGAGACTATAACTTTTAATTTTTAAGACTCCAAGTGTGTAGATGAAGATAGTTCCAGGTCGAAAACATATGGAGTCAGATATCCAAAAATCATTGTTCTGGTTACAATTAGTAGCGAAATCGTGGATGGTAATTTGTCGAGGTTTTCTATATTTCGTATATTATTACCCCTATGGGATGTTTTCAGACCCCATGAGATATTTTTAATATTATGGGCTCTAGTTTTCCAAAAATATTATGAACATTGACACGTTGAAATTTTCAAAATTAGTTTTTAAACTCCGCCTTACGTTTTTATTAAAATTAACAGTTTAGGTTTAACAAATTTTAGCAAGTAATCAACACATTGTATGCTTTCAATATTTTGGTCTAGCATTGAGCAACATATTGTATAAGTGTTCCACAACTTATTATCAACATTGATACGCTCGAATTTTCAAAATTAGTTGTTAAACATCGTCGTTAATTTTATGTGTAAAGTTGTTGGATCGAAATAAATTATATAAAAATATAAAATCCACAAAATACAGTCCATCCTTAGCTTATAAGATAACTATAATTAGCTTATTTTAGTATTGTTATGGAAAGAATATGATGTGAGTGCTGAAAAATAAGGTTAAAAACAAAATTGACAACATAATTCTTCACGTCACGAACAATAATAAAAGAATTTGGAAAAATGCTTTCTCCTCACCGAGATGGATGAAATAAAATTCCAGAGGAAGAAATATAAGTGACTTGATTGGGCTCCAAAAATTCGTTTGATAAAACCTTTAAGCATAAACATCCCGTCCACAATTAAAGACATTTTAAAAAGTGGCAGCAATAAAAAAAAATGTATTACGAGGAAATGAACTTTGCTATGATGCGGGTTCCCTTGTTGAGATTAAGATAAATGTTTGTGTGACAGTTGGTTCGTTGATATCAGTGAAAAGATAAACATCTACTACCTAAACCTGGCAGATGGAGATCATTTATTTTATTACCAATGTCACTACATTACAATGTCTGCGAAATAATACCGCATTGTAACTTCAAACAATGCTGTTATAAATGAAAATGGATTATTTTGACATAACTAATTGCAGAATTCAAACCTAAAAACGATTTAGACCCGAATCTTTGGGTAACATATGGTTCCTTAACAAAAAAACAGATGTAAAAGGTAATTTATATTTAAATATAAAATTTTTATTGTGTAGAAACAGGTCCAACTATCTTAATAATACCTGGAATTTGGATCGAATTATTTTTACCTGTTTGGGATGACAAACTAAAATTCCATTCCGAGAAAACGTTGTCACAAACAAAATTTTTGAGCATCAGTTCCTGTAATTTATATTAAAATTTGTACAAAAAGTAACAGAAAAAATAAAATTGGTACAAAAAATAACGAAAAAATTTAAATTTGTACAAACAATAAGTGAAAAAATAAAATTTGTACAAAA
Source organism: Gymnusa sp. GC000175 (assembly GCA_030264735.1). NCBI lineage: Eukaryota > Metazoa > Arthropoda > Insecta > Coleoptera > Staphylinidae > Gymnusa > Gymnusa sp. GC000175. The sequence continues at coordinate 3,981 of JARJDX010116456.1, read as the reverse complement.
AATAACAGAAAATATTATATTTGTACAAAAAATAAGTGAAATTTTAAATTTGTACAAAAAATAACAGAAAAATTAAAATTTGTATAAAAAATAACAGAAAAAATAAAATTAAAATATCTTCAGCCAAAAAGGTGACTTTAATTTCAGGCATATAGCTTGGAACAAAGAAATTTTTAAGCTATTTTTTTTTTTCGTTTTTTGGCAGTTTCATCAGTAAAGAAAGAAATAAATATGTAAAAACTAAACCCAAAAAGTAGCGAGCAAAATTTTTTGCCCGAAATTGAAATCAATGAGAAACAGCAACCCGACAATACCAACAGGCCCTCAGAGATCATACCACATTCAAATACAAAGAGCGTAGCTTCAGATGTGGAAGACACGTGGAACCGCATAAAGATATCCATCACATACGGATTAACGCAGCCAACCTTCTACTTGCAGCTCCATATAAATGAGGGGATGTCCATAGAAACACTAAGACTTATTAAACGCCAATCCGATCCATAGTAGCATAAGTTAGCGAGTCCTGGATAATAACTAGAAAAACGGCTGTTTTAAAGGGATTATGCTCCGTAGGATATATGGACCAGTCAACAAGAGTGGCTTGTGGAGAATCCGATACAACCATGAACAACTACTGCATCTGTATAGAGATCAAGCACTGTCCATATACATCAGAACACGGAGGCTAAAGTAGGCAGGTTACGTTAACAGAATGGCAGTGAAGCGAATTTTAAAGGTAGCGCCAAATGGAAAGATGCAAGGGGTTAGGCCGAAAGGGAAGCCAATGCTGAGATGAGTGGATAGTGTGTATAGAAACGTCAAGGAGATTTTAAAAGTGCGAAACTGGAGACCTGCCGCTGACGTCTGGAAGAGCCAAATTGATAAGGCGATATGGGCTGTGGCGCCATCTAACAAGAAAAAATCAAAAGAAAAATTAAATTTTGTCGAAAAAGTGGCAGAAAACTTAAAATTTGAAACGAAAAGAACAGAATATTTTTTAGTTTCAATTAATAGGAGCTAAAACGTAGTAAAATATTGTTTTGATATAATTTGATATTTCCCCTTTTAGTAATGTGGTGTTAAATGACATTTGATTAAAATCGTGATCAGACGTGAGTCATAAAGTAATAAAATCGTTAGTGGGCCACAGACTGGAATATTTTATGTCATTGTCACATACAAGAAAGTTAAAATCTACTTTTTTATCATTCGTTACGTTGAGACTACACAGTCTAATTTTTGTGGTCTCTAAGTTTTTTTTAAGGGTTTAGAATGTAAATGAATCAACTGATTTCTTTGCTTTGTTGTAATGTGGCACTTAACTAATTTGATTTTTGTGTGGTTTTATTATGACCTCGTTAATACGATTGATATTTTTTATGTCCCCATAAATTTTCCTCCACGTAAAAATACCAATTTTGATTAAAACTTGGATTATTTTTATGAAGTGTAATTTAATAAAATTAATTTATACATCCAGGCGTGAAATAATAATAAGCAGATGTTATTTTGCACAATTTTTGTGTTGTTTTTCATTAAAATTTAATTTTTGTTATTCTTAAAGTACATGTACTCAATTTAAATTTCATGTTAATTTCATTTAAATCGATACGATTATATATATTTTATATGTTTAAAGTTTTCTATCACGCATCAAAGAGCATTTGTTGAATGTCAGATCGCATATGAATTTGTCGGTAAAATTGTTTCCATGTTATTTCTGTAAAATGTTTATTTTCCCATCTGGGTAAACGTTCTCTTGGCTCTGCTCTCCCAATTTTTTACCTCTTGTATATATACACACATGGAACACAAATATCCTCCGCATTGAAACCAAATAAATCTATGAAAATAACAAATCGATTAGGATTTAATCGTTGTCCACAATCATTCCCTGTGTGCGCATTAATTTTAAACACCAACGGAAGTATTAATAAATAATATTAACATTGCTTATTAATAATGTAGATTAATCAAAATGTTCTAAAATAGCTACAATAAACACCGCTACTATGCTACTTCTCTATAATCTTCCTTATAAGTTATAAATAATTTAACATTTTGGTATATATGAAAACATTTAATAAACGTCGAAAGGCAAATCGTCTTCTGCACCCTCTCCGAAACGATTTTGTGTTGTTTCAGCATTAACAGCGTAACATGAGTTTTTTGCAGAATTTACAAAAAAATCTGGCAATGACCATATATAGGAAGCTGATTTGTAGTGATCATTATAAATAGAAAACTGCGATCGTGTTATATAGAAATCTGCTGAAAATTTTGCAAAATTTGTTTACTACAACTTTTATACAATATTAAAAGTATAACAATTTTCAAGTGTTTACTTGTTACACTGACATGTAAGCATTAAGTACATAAGATGATATATCTGGAATGTGTCAACTTTAATCTTAAGAAAAACATATGTACATAAAGCATACCGTTATTTGTCGGTTTTTTTTTTGTGGATGGTTGTAGGGTTTTAAGTGTTCGATAAGGCCAAAGAACTTATGTCCTAGATATGTATGAATAAAGTGAATATTGAACGCGAAATTTCCTTCCTTGTAAATGTATTCACTGTGAATCCATTTGGCGTAATAAGATCAGACTTCTAAACTAAATAATACGCGCTTTAAAGTAAATTATGTGATGGTTTATTAAAGTTTATATATGTATATAGCTAATTCCAAGTTTATTAGATTAAATTTTGAGATGGTTAAGTATGTTGCCATATTTATTATGCTTCCATCAACACGTATTAATTTTCTTGCAAATTTAAAAGCCTTCGGGGAAAGTAGAGTGCACAGAAACAAAATGAATTTACTAATAAAATGTTTTATCATTTTAGGAATAATTTAAATTTATCATATTGTTTTACTGGAAATAAATATTTACATTGTTATTTAATTTAATAAAATAATTTATTAAAATCATTACAATTTATTTAAATAGTTAAATAAAGCTTTGAATGAGTGGTTTAATTGCAGCCAATGGTATTGATTTATTGAAATTGCGTTAGCAGTTTTTAAGGTGCACGGATTGCGATTTAAAAATTTATTCAACAATTTGTTTCGTGGCCGCTACTTGCAATATTACAAGTGAGAAAAAAGTGGAAACATTGGTAATAAAGGACTGCATAGAATCACAAGCAAAAGGGCACCATCTTGATAAAATAAGCGGAGAAGACAGTCAAAATTGAAAAAAAAATCATAGCAAAATACAAATAAAAGCTAGATGATACCATAAAAAATATCAAAGAAGCAGAAAATTACAAAATGCTCGAAGAAGAAAAAAAGAACGATAATACAAGAATTACAATACTATGGCGTATTATCATTTGTGTAAAATTTAAATTAATTAATTGTGTTAATCGGCGTGGCGTAGATTTCAAAAAATCGGATTTGAAAATCTTGAATAATTTTACATTAAAAATCATTAATTTTTTTAGCAAGCAATATTTAGGTGCTGTAATTTCCTGACACCTTGTTTTCTTTTAACCAATTTACCGCGTTAATCGGCGTGGCGTAGATTTCATAAAAGCCAATTGGAAAAAGAGTGATTAATACCACGAGCAGTGGAAATTTCATTAAAAAATCTTTTTATTTTAATTATCATGCACACCTGGGCGTTTGCGTTATAACTAAGGTGACCAGACGTCCCGGTTTTGGATCAGTTGTCCCGGTGTCCTGAGAGGTACCCTTTAGAATTTTGTGTCCCGGTTTAGAATATTCAAGAAATGAACTTCATGTTTTCACATAAAATGTAATATTTTTACAATTATGTATATCAAAAATATTTAATTTTTGACAAATTAAAATATACCATTTACTGTACATTTTTACGTACTCGAAAAAATTTTAACACTCGCCGTTACGCGTCGCGACTTCTTCAAAGTTGAAAAAAGAAACATCGATATCTCGAAAACGGTAATCCTAAGCAAAAAAATTTTACATAACTTTTTACACATCGTCTTAATAC
>JARJDX010116453.1:0-10572 GCA_030264735.1 Gymnusa sp. GC000175 | reverse complement strand
AGCTTAGGGATAAAGTTGCTTAGGAAGAGATCAGAAAACAAAAGTAAAGACATAGATGTGAGAATGGCCAAACCAAAATGGAGCTGGATCTGACACATGAGTAGGACACCAAAGGATAAATGAACGTATAAAATATCACATTGGCAACCTAGTGCTAACCAAAGGGTGCTCGGACAACCACAGAAGAAATGGCTTGATTATTTCAAAGATATAACCGGGCCAAATTTGAACTACATCGAAGAAGATCGTAAGAGATCAAAAGAATTAAAGGAGGCCGATGTCCACCATGGGACAAATAAGGGCTGAAGAGAGAAAGAGATAAATATTTTTGCTTTAGTAACTTTGGCCAGATAGTAATAATTTACTAAATCGATGAGTTTTAACTATAGAGAACACATTTTTAACTAAAAAATAAATATTTATCCTCAGCGTTTCCAGACCCGCCACGTGGAAAGCATTATTTGAATATGACATATATATCTATGCTTTGGACTGCCTGTAAATAAATGGAACTAACTTGCTTATCTTTACTAACATACATCTAGTATGTTCTTATTTTCTGCTTCACTCCTCTACCGCCTTCCCCTATATGGGAAACTTGTGCTTTTTATTATTGGCGTGACTAGATTACACAATATATTTCTATTTCCACTAGTTTCATCATGTAAAAAATGTGCACCCGTTATCTCCATCAAAATATCTTTCTTGCCGATCTTCGCAGGCTCCCAGTACCACCATTGTATCGTGGCTTGACACGTCATTGCAGACATTTTCCAGAGTTCGGCAAAGAACTACTCCTTATCGTCGTCTGGTGTATCTACTAGCGGAGCATACGCACAAATCAGTGCAATGTTATGGAAACACCCTTATATTCGGATTTCGCACATTTTTTCATTTACGTCTTTAAATCCCAGTAATGACTTTTTATACGTATATTTACGATAAATTCTACTCCTTGAGCTCCACATTTTATCTCATTGCCAATGTAGAAGAGCATATATTTGGATTTATCTACTTAACCCTCGCCTTTCCATCATATTTCTTATATCGCCGTAATATCCATGTCATATTTCTTTAACACTTTAGCTATTACTCGCATTTTTTTGACCTACAGCATAAATCTAACATTCCAGGTACCAATTTGTAAATCATTTATCTTGTCCGTATATCCTTGCGTTTGTTGCCTTAGGTTTGATTGTCCGTTTTGAGGTTTTTATTGAGTTTTCGTAACATGTGTAGTTTTTGTGGTTAAATTCCAACCCCCTTTTCGGAGTACTATTTCTTCCGCTCTCGTTTGTTCCTGGCCTCTCCTTTTATACGGGTTGTGTATCGCATCTGAGAGAGGGGCTGCTCAGGTTACCAGGGTTCACCACGAGGAGGTGAGAGTCGGGATTGGATAGGTGAGGCTATGTGACAGTATCTTTCTGTTCGGCTGTCATGTGCTACCAATGCACTACCCATAATAATTAATAATCTTGCAGATTAAAAATTATTTAATTGTAGTCCGTGCAAGGTACCTTAGCAAAAATTTTCCATATAAAAACTTATTTCCACAAGCAAAAATACGTAGCCATTGATAATGGACCCATGATCTAAAAGGCGTACGAAAAAATCCAGATTTATTACCAAATTTTTTGCAATCCAGCTCGAAATCGTTTTTTGTGGGTGGTCTCGTATCGTAGCCATGAAATTATGCGCCTAACGATGTTACGTCAGTCTACTATTTTGCCCTATATTATCATTTAGATTCGTTTATATCTTCCCCCTCTTGTTATATGGCTTTGGCATATAGTTTTTTTTGTATTGTGTGTATGATATTTGGTTGTTTGTTCATACGTTGTATCACATATTTTTAGTATGCGTCTATAACATCACATTACAAACGCCTTAAACTTTTTTATGTCATTTTGTTTCCATTCCATAGAGTAGACACTAGAAAATAAAAAAATCTGATACATAAGTCTAGTCTTATTTGCCTATCAGTAGAAAAGCACGCATTTTCAGAAATGTGTTTCTGGACATCGCAATTCTGGTTTTAATCTTAATTCTCGTAATCCATGTGCCAAGAAATTTGTACTTTGTTGTTTTTTTTTATAAGGGAAAGCCTTTCCACTTTTTAATATTTTTATTAATTCATTATGTCGGGGCCCTTTGTTGCGTTCTGTTTCTTGTGTCTTAAAAAAACTTTTCACCGTAAAAGTTTTTGTGCTGCACTGTTTTACTTGTGGTTACAGTTATATCTTTAATTTCTTTATGTAGATTGCGGTTGTCATATTTTGTTTGCTGTTCTATGGCCTTTTGTATTTTTGTTGTTATAGTTCTTTGCAGCCTTTTATAGTTATTCGGATAAGAGATATTTTTTCTTTCTTCCATAAGAGGGAGAATTTCTTTCAGTATCCACTTTTGTTTAGTTCTTTTTTATCTGGTGTCAGTTGGTCTTGACATCCTTTTATTAATGTCGTTTTTATGGTATCTCATTTATGATCTATGTTTAGGTCATTTCTTTCCGTCTTGTTTCATTAATTTTATGATTTATCTTTTTCTGCATTTGTTCTTTTATATCTGTACCGCTGAGTTTTTTATCGCCATGTTGTTATTCTTGGTTTTGGATTTTAGTTAGTTAGACTCGGGAGACTACCGGGTTATGGTCTGACTCAATGTCAGCCCCTGGGTATCTTTTACAGTTGTTATTCTATTTCTGAATCTGTTTTGATAAGTATATAGTCAATCTACTCTTTCCCCTGTATATTGTGCAACCTTCAATATATACAGTCTTCTATATTTACGACAGTTTATAGTAAGTATTAGTTAGATTAGAGAAAGAAAAAAAAATCATTAAAGCATATGGTAAGAAAAACAACGGGGGAGGGGGCGAGTGAACAGACAAGGAGGTGCCAGACAGGGAAATGAGAAGAGAAAAAAGGCAGGGTAAAAGAAGGAATAATAAGTGGAATAAAAAGTGAAATAACTATTGTAGAAAATAGCAGAGGGGAAGAGATCTTAAGGGTAGAAGAAAGAAGGGTAAATGTAGAAAATGATAAATGGAGAATAATTACAATATATTACAGAGGAGAAAGCAAGGAAAAATTAAAAGAGATTGACGAATGGAATGCAGGTTTAAGAAAAAGAAAGAGCAGAAAGCAAGGACGAAAGAAGTTGTGCAAAGAATAACAGAAACAGTATAAAACAATATGCAAGGAAAAAAGGAAAAATACAAGAAAAAGGAACAAAAAAAAGTAGAAAACTTGAAAAACAAGAATGGGATTACGCCAATAAAGACAGAAAGAAAAAAGAAGGAGTGAGCAAAAACATCACGAAAGAGAATTGGAGAAATTACTTTATGAAAATACTACAGGAAAAGGAGAAAAAGAAAAAAAATAAAATGAAAAGGATGAGAAAAAGGAAAAAGAGGAGGAAATAGAGCCAAATAAGAAAGAAGTGTGGAACATAATTAGAAAACTGAAAATAAAAAAACAAAAGGAGCTGACAACATTAAAATTGGAGCATGTATATGTGGACAAGGAAACGTACTGAATAAACTTGTAGAAATCATTAGAAGTACATGGAAGGGAGAGGGGTATACAAAAAATATGCTTTAACCAACCGCAACCTTACTTTACTTTAGGTGCCCCACAAATAAAACCTGGGTGGATGCGGTCAGAAAGTCGTAGGAGCTATTCAACTGAGTCTGCTCTGTCTACTAGAACGAGCAAAATGTACAAGTCGTTTTTTAAATAATTCACCATTGCTTCAGAATAATCTGAAGCTTTTGAAATTTTTTTTATACTCTGTGAAATACGCCTACAAAGTTTTATTCTTTATTTTGGTTAAACCCTGTATATATAGATTTAATCTGCACATAAATAATTTTCCACTTTCTCCCAATAATTAAATAATCGGTTAAAGTGATATTTTACTTTTATGTTCTTATGACGCGCATAAACAATATTAAGTGGTCACTTCAAATTTTGCAACTTGTAATCTAATCTTAATTGTGATAATGATTTTATATATAATGAGATGTTTAAATGATTTTGATTTAAAATAAAAAACGCATTTTAAAATGAATACTAAATTGATTATTTTGGTCCTACTCCACGTAGGTTTTTGTGTATGTACTCGTACATCTTACAAACTTACATATTTTCCGGTAATGGCTGTTGCTGAACCTATACGGTTTTTATTCAGCTACGGTGAAATAGAATTTGAAGATATTAGGGTACCTACCGAAGAATGGAATCCACAAAGTAAGTTTTTGCTCAGTAATCAAAGCATAGCATTGGTATGCTAAATAACTGAATTGTTTAGATTCACCTTTTGGGCAAGTCCCAATTTTGGAGATTGATGGAGTGATTTATCACCAAAGTATTGCTATGTGCCGCTACGTAGCAAATCTTGTTAACTTAACTGGTAGTACTCCTTTGGAAAATTTGGAAATTGATGCAATTGCAGATACAATTTCAGAAATGCGCGGAAGTACGTTATATTATAATAAATGTTATTTTTGTGTGATTATTATAAATGTTTGTAGAAGTCGCCACATATAACAAAATGGACAATGATTCTGAAGAAAAAGAACCATTAAGGCAAACTTTATTAAAAGAAACATTACCATATTTTTTGATCAGATTTGAAAAAATTGCTTCTACAGGTTACATGGCCACTGGAAAAGTAAATAAAAGTTAAAATCCGTTAAAAAAATTATTTTTTATTTAATTTCTTTTTAGTTTACATGGGCTGATATATATTTTGTTGCTTTATTAGATTACAACAATGGAGTAATGAAGACGGACATTATTAAAGACTATCCTAATTTGGATAAAATAAGAAATGAAGTTAGAGCTATTCCTACCATTAAGAAATGGATTGAAAACAGGCCACACTCAGAATACTAGATATTTATCTTTTTATTTTATATTGTTAAAAATTATATAACAATTATATTTATTGGATAAAAGTTTCCAAAAGGCTATCCACGAGGTCTTTCCGCCATGTACATTTTAATTTGTATATATATAATAAAAAATAAAAGATAAAAAAAATTAATTCTTATAAAAGATGTAAGCTTAGGGATACGCTAACTAGCGAATGGCTTTGAAACCTAAATAGATAGGTTCATGTTCATGCTGTACACAGGGTGAACAAAAAAAGTGGGGATAGAGGAAAGCGGAAATTGCAGGTTATGCGATTCGGCAGAGGAAACGGTTGAACACATACTCTGCACTTGTCCCACGAAGAAGTGAGCGGCATCACCCCTAAGAAAGTTACCAGATTCATAAAGAACCTGGGACTGCTTGAGAGGTGATTGGGATGGAGCTAAGCAATAGATCTACCAGGTCGAGGTTCGCGAATAGCTAACTCACCGCACACTGGCCCCATTTAACCTTACCTAACCTATGAAAGTACGAATTCACTGTGGCTATCGGCCAGCTGTGTTGCTGTGTACTACAGTATTGAGCTCATGACACTCAAAAGAAGCCTCCAACGACTGTGTCTCGGTCCATCAATATTTGGTATTGCTTTTGCGCTTAAAAGTTCATCGAAACGTAACCTAGCGTCTATCTAACGTATTAACAGCTGCAAAGGTATGCTTCAACCTCGGATGGTAATAGTGATGCTCTTTCTAGTTCTGCTAGTCACAAGAACTGCCTTAGTCTTTTAGTCTGCAAGGTGTAGACCATCTGATAAGAGCCACTGACGGGGTGCGACAGCCTCGTTTATAGATTGGATAATTTCTTCCAAATGGGTAACCTAAGTACCTTGTCGTAAATGATGTTCTACAGCAAGGGAGCGAGACCTGTAATTGTTGTAAGATTAAGATCCTGCATCTGGTTGTCCATTAGAGTTTGATCGAAGTAGTTCGCGACTATGCGTCTGATGTATTCCGGAACCTCCATCAATCTCAGAGCGTCAAGAATGGATCCTGGCCTGCTGAATTAAACGTATTCCTCACATCTAGGGTAACAATGGCACAGTACTTCTTGTCGCATCTCTTTAAGCGTTTGCGTGTTCGACGATGTTAAAAGCATCCACCGTAGATCTCGCCTTTCGGAATCCGTATTGGCTTTCAGACAGGCCTCTATTTCCTTCGCTGAATTCCTTCATCCGGTTGTAGATGATCTTCTTAAGCACTTTACCTGCCGTGTCCAGCAGCCAAATTGGTCGGTAGGATAAAGGAACGTCCGGCGTCTTTTTTTCTTTCAAAAGAAGAACATATTTCTGCGGTGCCACCGACTTGGAAAGGTTTCTCCGGCGAGACGGATTAACGGTTGACTTTACCTCCTTAAGCTTGTTGTTAGCAAAGCAATCTCATTTTCCCAGCCATGCCGCGATGTCATTGCACTTCACGAAATACTTAAGGTCATCGGGCATTACAAGCCGAAATTCGAACACATCGCAAGAATCCGCAAAGTCCACCGACTGATTTCCGTCACCAACGTGCAGTTTGGTATTTCTGCAGAGCATCCTAGAAGAGTCCTACCGATGAATCCACCATAAAGATGTTCAAGTTGTTTTAAATCAAAACACATGTACATTAATATTCTGAGATATCAACACTGTGCACAGTTCTGCTGTGTAGACACTGGCGAGCGGGGATAGCGACCACGATCTTGTTGGCTCGTCGATGACGTAGCGTTTTCTGCTCAGCTGTAGGATTTGATTCGGTCGATGTGTACGACTCGAGTCTTTAGATACTCTTCGAGGATGACGCAAAACCTGTACCGTAAAACTAAAGGACAGGTTTCGTCTTTTTTTAGGTTTGTTAGGTCCAGATACAAGGGTAGATACAAGATACAAGGGTAGATCCGCACCGAACCCGAGTGGGAGTATCCTTGGACTAAGGCCGACCTACTAGCGCGTATGCCTCTTCATAATAAAGGGGAAATAATTATGTACAATAACGCACTTACAACAAACGCTTACTAAGGGTTAAAGGATCTAGTTTAATATACTTCGGTGGCATATGGAATGTCCGCACTATGAATTATATCTTTATCTTTTAATCGGGAATGACGAGCAACAAGGTTCACCCTGCAATTGTAATCCATCCTAAACAAAACCAGAGGGATGTAAAGACACAGAAGAACTACTCTATCCGCTTCCCAGTTGTTGTTGGCCATGCACTTTATGACTTTGAGTGCCTTTTTTCGTGGTAAAATCTTCCACGTGCATTCTCCAGAACGGTATCCTGTCAAACGTTTGTCCTAGAAATCTGACTGACGCAAAGAATAAAGAGCCGGGGGGTCCTGTACGGTTTTTAAAGTCGGCAAAAGTGAGCGCAAGAGAATTTCGAAGTAGAAAATTGAACCCCCGTGCTTCGGCATCTGCAACAATCGTATCGATGTTTTTCTCTTATGATTATTTGCCAGCCAAAAATATTGCGAGGTCTTTTATATTCGATAGGGGCTGAAACTAAAACTGCAATATCTTCCGCCTTAGAAAACAGGGTTATGCTGATAGTGGAACCCTGCGGTACAAAATTTTCCAAGGAATAAATCACGGCATGTCCGTCTCCGACGGGCATGCGGAATCTTAATGCCGTACCTGTAGCAGCCGGATCATGGCATAGGGTAGGGATATTTTCGGCCCCGAGGGATAAGTCCTGAGAGCGCTTTAGGACGACTTTTAGTTCTTCTTTAAGAAATGTCTTATTGTATGGCAAAGTGCAGCCCGTTGAAAAATTGAGCAAAATTTCGCATTCTGCTTTTGAACGTAGGAATACCAGACCGTAGTTTTGAATGCTATTGGCCGATTTAAACTGCAGTGCCAGAGTTGCAAAAGTAGCGGAGGTGGATTGTATGTGACAGTTGATGTTAAGAGTGGATATTAATGCTGGAAATTGTTTTTCAGATATCACCCAAACCTTTTTCGAAACTTCGGCGACATGTGTCGTCGAGAAAATTTGCGACTCGTAGCTCTCTCATGATACTCTATCAGATCTTAAGCTAAAATGTGTTTGTTTACCAGTGTTCAAGATCATCATGTCCGTACCGTTGTTAAAAGATTTGACGAAGGCAGAAATGGTCATGTAATTTGCGGAGGCATCTGGCAGTAGATGAGCTTTGGACACTGAGGCTAAAAGAGGCGATTCCACCAATATCGCAACCGAAAAGCAAAATTCTCTTCATGCGGTTTCCATTACTATTATTGTTCTTATGCGAAATACTGTTTAGGTTTCCACGCAACTGTACTCCGTCTCGAAGATTTTCCTTTAGTCTGTAGAAAAGGCATGGCCTCCCCACAGGCCAATGCGCTATTTGATCAGGCTGGCTTCTGTGCAGGAAGAAGATGTTTTTCCTGCTTTTGTGGCATACTCTATAATTTGGCAGAAGGCGCCTTTGTCACAGAGGTAACTGCTCTCTGATGAAGTTTTTTAGGTTCTGTTAAGAGCTTAAACTTAAGTAGCTCCGCAATCTTGAAAGGCAAGAGTACAGCCAACAGCTGTACAGGTGGAGGTGGAGTTTCTTTTTAGCTTTGAAGTAGCCAAGCCTACCTATTGTTCTTACCTCTTGTATTTTAGCATGTTTTTTAAATTTAGACAACTTAGGACTTAGAGGTAAGGCAATATAAAGACGTATTAGAAGAGCATAGAATGCTTCTTTAATATTTCGTGGCATATCGATTTTGATAAGGGTGCAGTACACCATCATGCTGTCAAGGATTTTCGTAATTGGCTTTCGATTTGGTTATCATATTATTAATTAATGTCTTGATAAATTCTGTTCGGAATAGTTGTACTGCTTTAGATTTTTTAACCATGGTGTCCTTCGTCTTACAGCGCATCTCCTTTTGTTTATTTTTTTTTTCCAAAATCAGTTTCAGAATTTCATATTTTCTGGGTCGCATGATATGACCAAAGTATTCCAGCTTTCGTATTTTGAATGTAACGGTTACTTCTGGGTGCTTATTAAATCTGATTAAGTGGTCGACGGTATACCCACATTTTAAATGATTCTTTGTTTAAGAATTGCATCAGTGAGGGTCCATGCGGTACAGCAGGTTAGGAAATAAGTAGCTTCGAACCATCCAGACTCTTTGGTTCATTGTTAATTCACGACTGCACAAAACCTTCTTTATCTTTACAAACGATGCCCATGCTTGCATAATTTCGCTTTTAATTTCCATGGATAGATTTCATTTGTCATAAATTTGACTTTCCAAATATGTAATTCTGTCAATTTTTCTTTGATGCGGGCGGTCTAAATTTATACCAAACTATCCCATTTTTTTAACTTTAAGTAATCTTAACAACACATGGATTAATGATTTTTGCAGCAGCAGTTATTCTCGTATTTTTTACACACTTTACATCTTCATCTAAACCTAAACCATATAAACTTGTGAAGATATGTAAATGGCTGACCTTCCTTTTTAGAGTCTTTATCTTCCTTTTTTACTCCAAGGGACAGGTCTGGACGTATCTGTATTAGTAACATTATTCTGTTACTGACAATTTTGGATTTTAGGTAATCACGTATGTTTTTAAAAATGTAAACTCCTCTGAAGATTTATTAAATTAGCACTTAAAAATTCCACGAGTGGCTAAGAAATGAGGTCCAATGCGCAAAAGGCAGTAAGGCTAAATATACTCGGAAGACGGCAGGTCGAAAGACACCGTTAGAGACTAGTTAACGTGTAGCCATTCATCCTCTGGGCACGGTTGTTTACACCACAGGATTACGGATTTTGAAGAAGATTAGACTCCTTTAGATCCAGCACCTTCGTTTTTGGCAAGCCTTGAGGTCTGGTTACTCACAGAGATCACCTCGTGAAGAGTGGCATCATAAATGCCGCGTGCCAGTCTTGGGAGTAAAGAAGTTACTCCTCACACTCCTGGGATCAGGATAAAATCAATCATTTCCCCGATCTCCTAAAATTTATTATTATTGTATTTGTATTTTGGTAATTTTGGATTTTATTTTTTAGGGATTGATTTTCTGCAATTGTTTATGTATTCTTTTTAATGTTGTATTAATTAATTTGATAAAAACACATTGAAGTACTGATCCTTTTTTTTAATTACTATTCGGGACATTTGTTTTTGGTATTACATATTTGAATAATTTTTTTGCTTTTGCATTTAGTTACTTTCTTAAAAATAGAAATACTAAAGAGAAAAAACATCGATAGCAAAGACTATATTGGCACCAAACGGCGCGAGTCAAAGTCGGAGAAGATCTAAGTGAGGAGATTAAGATATTTTGAGGTATTAGAATGTGTATAGTGAAGGTATCTTTGAAAAAGCGCTGTCAGGAGAAACTGGTGGTATTGTCATACACGGAGAAATAATTAACAACTTGATATACGCAGACGATACCGTTATTATAGCCGACAGTCTAGAAGACCTACAACATCTGGTTGAGTTAACAAGCATTTTCTGCAAGGGATATGGTCTAGATGTGAACCTAAAAAGAACTAAAGTCATGGCAACTTCAAAAAACCAAAACACAAACCACAATAGTCATCTATAAATATAAATAACGACAACATGGATTGGGTATCCTCCTATAAATATCTTGGCACATGGATAACTGAAACACAAGGACACACAAAAGAAATCAAGTAACGAAT
>JARJDX010116452.1:0-12567 GCA_030264735.1 Gymnusa sp. GC000175 | reverse complement strand
TGATTTTAATAGAAAAAATATTTTAAACTTTTGATGAAAAACTCTTAATCATATTTTTGATTATGTTCAAATCCACATTAAATATTAAATATTTGTTAAACTTTTAATATTGCCAAAAAAATTGAAAAAAGTTAATTGTGATATTTCGTGCTTTTCTTCTTAAAGAGAAAAAATTTCCTGATAAGTAAATAAATACAAAAATGTAGTGTACTTCGACAAATTTGTGTGTCGAAATCACTCGCGCCAAACTGTCCCGCGCCAAACTGTCCCGCGCCAAACCGTACCTGCGCCAAAACGTCCTGCGCCAAAACGTCCCGCGCCAAAACGTCTCTGCGCCAAAACGGCCGCGCCGAACTGTCCTAGACCCACTGCAAGGATAGTATACTGACAGGTATAGGGCATAAGCAGCCTTATAAATTTGTCGTGACGTCATTGTGATATCATATTAGTAAAACGTTTTAAGGCATTTTATTTTTAACCTATTGGCGATTCAAATTAATTTTTCCCGCCATATTTTATTGCACATGGTGGGTAAAATAAGGTTATGACAGATTATAATAATAGTAACTTAGTGCTTTTTTGTAAGTTTTTCTGTGGCTGGGCTCTCCTCTGGGTGTTTTTTATGCTTGGTGAATTTGTAAATATCGCTTAAATATGTTAAAACTTATAAAGTACCCACTACGGGAGAAGTACATTCCCTATAAAAACTTAAAGCGCTCTATATTTTGAAATCCTTATTTTTTTATTCTAACGCTCCGTTAGGCGTCGCGACGCCCAAACGTCAGTAAAAAAAACGTCAATATCTCCAAATCGGCAAGTCCAATCAAAAAATTTTTGAAACATTTTTTTGTAGATCGTCTAATGATGCATAAAAAAGTCTTATTGCTCCAAGATTTATGCACGTTTTCAAACCATAAGTATACTTTTTTGTAAATCTTTGGACGAATTACAAAATTTATTTTAATTTTTTTGTAGTTTCCGAGATATCGACGACGTTTGATCACGCCGACGCCCAACGGGTGCTATAAAAAAGTTAAGCGTCATTAGGTAGCTTTATATAATGTAATATTTTTTCAAATTTAATTTAGCACTCAATTACTTTTCCGACGAAAAACAATTTTATTTTATTCAAATCCAAATTGACGTTTGCATTGCTCAGATCTACTCGAACCCTAAGACTTTTTTTTAGAGATATTTAGACGATCTACAAAAAATGTTAAAGAATTTTTTTCATAGAACCACTAGTTTTAAAACCATTGTTATTTCCTTTTTGAGACATTTAGGCGTCGCGACGCCAAACGGACGCGCAAAACAAAATTGAGGGTGCCATAAGATAGAGGGTGGTTTGTCTTTTAATGTGATAAATTGTTTCTTTTAAATTAAGAAGGTGTTGACGTTAAAAATGAAATTTTATTTAAAGTCAAAGTATTGAGGTATGTGTAACGTCACTCCCACGGCTCACCTGATTGGCCACTATTTTGTGAGCAGTCCTGCCAGTATATTGTCCTTGTCTTTACTGGACACGTAATTAAATTTAAAGATAGTAATAATAATAAAATGCAAAGAATCTGCATATCTCTTGTCTAACTAATTGGAAATTAACTTTAAAAGAGACGCCGTCTAGCGGTAGATCGTGAACTAACTCGAGTCGGTAGACATTCATTGTATTCATATAGAACTCTTATGACAAAGAAGTGTTTTAATTGTTAAATTTTAAATATTTTCTGTTTTGTGTGAAAGCACACAAAAATACTTTTTGCATTTGTTTCTAACCTGTAAATATTACTGAATGATACCGACTAAAGTGCCCATTGACAGATTGATCGCAGCGCCACCACTAGGTAAAGTTAATTCTCAAAAATCGGCAAGAAAAAATCCGTCGAGCTAAAATCTATTGAGAAAAATCTTGCGAACTAATGTTTCACAACCAAATTACGAGTAATAGTCTTTTAAGGTTTAAGCAAAAGTTTGTCAAGTAATTAATCGTATGACAATTACATGACAAGAGCTTTTAATACCTTAATACACCATTAATAAATATACTCTTTTGTTATTAGAAATCTATGTTTGAAATAAATATATCTTTTTCTAGTATCTTGCAAACTATATCTACACTGATGAAGTAAGTTTAAGACCATAAAAGACAATTCGTTGTTAACATTTCGATTTAGGTTTTATTAAGATACTGGATGAAAACATATTACATCGTTGATCTATGAATCTATCATCACACAAAACACAAATTTGATTTATTGAAATGATTTAACGTTTAAGGTATGGATCATAAGTTTGGATAAAAGAATAGCAGAGCAATAACTCAATATTAAGAAAAACGCTGATAAAGTTGCTGTCTTTAAGAATACCCAATAACCAACATCTATGTATTTTTGTATATATGTATTCTTAGTATGTTATATGTATACGTCTTGAAAATGGGCTGGTCCCGTAAATAAATAAAGAAAGAAAATATTTGGTCAGATTTGATTATTCGACTAGCCTAGCGATTTCCAAACGGTCGCCTTGTTTTTTTTGGTGGTTGCCGGCTTTAAAAACCAAAGTTGCAAAAAATATAAAGGCCCATAGAATTGCAGAAAACCACATTAAAGAATGTTTATTAAAGTCCGTTGAGCTGTTTGTTGGAGAAGCGAGTAGGATGCATAATATATTCTTGTTCAGCAATACAATTCAGATACGAATTTCAGACATGTCCATAGATGTGATGAAACAAATTTTATCTGAAATAAAAGCAACTCTTGTCCCTTTCTTTCAACTTTACGAGTCCACCGATGTTCATGTTCCCAATTACTCGTTTTCGTGAGATATATTCACATGGAGGACATTTAAGAGGAGCTTTTGTTTTATAGAATACTAAAAACTACTTCGAAAGGTGAAGACGTCATGGAGATAATAAGTTCATTTTTTGAAAGTAATGACTTACAATGGAAAAACTTGCGTGTAATGTGTAACGATGAAGCACCAGCCATGCTTAAATCGAGGTCGGAATGTTAAAAAGTTTGCATCTCAAGCAAAGGGATTAAACTACATAATTCACCGATTTGCCCTTGATACCAAGACTCTTCCAAAGCCTTTACAAGAAGTACTCAACTCTTTGGTGACAATTGTAACTATATAAAATTGGCCAATGGCCCTAGAAGCCGACGTCATCTACTTTTTAAATTTTTTTTTAATAAAATCTAATACTATCTCGTCTATTCTCTCTGATCACGATTGTCTTCTTTTCTACTCTTCGTCTGCTGTTCGTTGGTTATTAAAAGGGAATATTATTGGCCAAGTTTTTGAATTAAAAAACGAAATAAATCTCTTCTTAGAAATAAAAGGAAAACACCAGTTTATAACACACTTTAACGATAAGACCTCGATCCAAAGCGTAGATTATTTATCTGATATCTTAGATCAGCTAAATAATCTAAATTTGAAACTGTAGGGTAAAGAAACGTACATTATTCACTTTAGAGATAATGTCCAGGCGTTCGTATTAAAGCTGCAAAACTACGAATTTCTGTGTTTCGGACTTCTTTTAGGCTGATCCCCAACATAGCTCCCTCCGTTGATCTTTGGCAGATTTTTAATCGTGTTGTGCTGTTAACAATTAACGTTGCTGTTTCAAGGCCGTATGTAGGGAGTATGCATGCGTCGTATACCTTTTTCTTGAGAAATATGGGAACTTCACAGTGGTTCATGCTGTCAAAGGCTGCCCAAATCAAACCGATTCGTTTTGTGACTTCCGCTGTTTGATTGTCGCGACCCAACCTAATGGCATGTCCTAGGTAGATGTGGTTGTACTATCTTCAACTGGTGAGTATCTATTGTCATTTGAATATTATCAGGTGACATTATGCTGGTTTTTGTAAGTTCATGAACAGACCCACTGCTTCGGAAGCATTATTAATCTCGTTCAGCTGATATGCATCTTTACTTACGGGTATGACATCGTCTGCGAACTAAAGATGACTTAAGAATTTTCCATCAACACAGACGCCGTTTTGTTCCCTTGCCAAGCTTTTAAAAACATCCTCCATCGCCAAAGTGAAGAGCTTTTCGAAGATCTTCTTGCCTTGCCGTACACCTCTTTGAATTTGTATTTTCTCGGTTCTCAACTCTTCTTTGATTTTTACTTGAAGGTCTGCATTTTTATATATGTGAATAATTAAGTTCAAGTACCTTAAATTGACTCTTGCCTTGTTCATGGCTTCCAACATTGCTCATATCTCTTTATATTCAAAGGTTCTACTTTTAATGGGCGTTTGGACTGCTTGGATATGGTTAACTGTACTGTATCCTTTTTTAAAGCCAGTTTGTTCGATTAGCTGGTAAAAGTCAAATTTATTATTAGCCGGTTTGCAACTATCTCCGTAAATAACTTGTAAAAAATGGATACCAAACTAATTAGTTCGTAATTCTCGATACTTGGGCAGTCGTATTTTTTAAACAGAATAATCACCTTTTAGCATTGTGCCATGTCAGGGATTTTTCCTTCCATCAGGCATCTATTTAGTAATATAAGCATTGGTGCTCCTAAAGTTTCAAGTCCCGCTTTCAACATTTGGCTTGATATTCGGTCTTCCCTCGGAGATTTGTAGTTTTATATAGTATAGTAGCACTGGTCTGTTTTGGCCTGTTCTGGCCCATCTACTTCAGGAATTTCCTCTGAGCCTATATTTAAAATAGTCTGTTTTGGTTTTTGCGAATTTTGTGTTTGGACTGACTGCTTGTAAAGAGTTTGATAAAAGTCGTGCACAACAGTTACTATTTCAGACTTGTAACGATTTCTCCTCGGTCGTTTTTCATTTTATGGATTACCATCTTTTCTTTGGTTGTTTTGGAGTGTAGTATCTTCATGTTCATATTGTTTTCTATTGCTTCGAGGATTTGGTTGGTCTTATAGTTGCGCATATCTTTCCGTATTGAATTTTTCACTAGTTTTTTAGAGATTCGTAATCTTGCACATCTCTGTTGGTGTTTCTGCGTTTCTCGATCAACTTGATTGTAATCTCGCTGAAATTTTTATTTCGCCGCTTCTTGAGGGCACATACTTTCTTTGTAGCTTCTTTCATGCAATTGGTGATTTTGGTCGCTAGTTCTTCATGTTGAGATCGTTTAGGTTTTTCGTTTGTTTAAGTTTTATTTGAATTTGTCTAGTCTATTATATTCTTCTTCCTTTTTTCTTAACTTCTTCATAGAAAGCTTAACCTATTTTTCAATCAACTTTTTTTATTAGAGTTGGACGCTAATTTCGAGTTATGCTCTCACTAGCCTGTGATCGCCACCTGCATTGAAGCAATTTAGAACAGATACGTCCGTGGATATGCCTCTCTCAGAAGTAAGTAAAGCTTATTTCATTGCAAGTTTTGTCATTAGAACTTCCCCATATCCAATTTTCTGGTATGGCTTTTTAAAGAAGGTGTTCATGCAGAATTCGTGTTCTTTAGATAGGAAATCAATCATCATTTGGCCTCTGTTATTTCGCCTGCCCAATCCGAAGTTTAAAATATTTGGTGGATCATTGGTTTCTTTGGATCCTATCTTTATATAAAACTCTCCTATAATAACTGTATATTTAGTTCTTTCGACACCTTTGGCTGTCGTAAGATCATCGCAGGTACAGACCCAGAAAAGCAAAGAGAAACTATCTGGGTTACAAACTTTTCAAGAAAACCACTTTATTATGACAGGAAAAATCACCAATGGCACCGAGTCACGGCGTACCTTAAATGAAACAGGGGTGCGAAAAATTACCAGTCTGTAAGAAGCTAACTATCTCCCGGAAAAGCAATGAACCTAACACACAAATTGAACCGAATGTAGATAGATATACTAGGACTAACCGAAATAAAATGGCCCGGAACAGGGAAGACTAAAATCGACAACTCAGCAAAAGGGTACAACAACTCGAAACCATGGGCATAAGCCCGAACAAGAAATAAAGACCAGAATCGTGCAAGCCAGAAGCGTTTTTATGACTTGGAAAAATCTACTCTGCGACAGAAAATTAAATTTAGAGATACAGTGCCATACTACGGACCCTTTAAGATTGGAATCTTCATCTTCATCAACATCAACTCAACGTTTTGACGTTGCGCTGAACTATAAGCATCCCGACGTTATTTTCAATGCGGGTTACATGGCCAAAAAAGTTAGTATTCGTTTATGAGCAGTACTCAAGATTCGCTCTTCGGGT
This sequence comes from Gymnusa sp. GC000175, assembly GCA_030264735.1. NCBI lineage: Eukaryota > Metazoa > Arthropoda > Insecta > Coleoptera > Staphylinidae > Gymnusa > Gymnusa sp. GC000175. The sequence continues at coordinate 6,368 of JARJDX010116452.1, read as the reverse complement.
TTAATCCTCTCTAGAATATGGACTGTCAATGGCACCCGCAAAATTCGCAACCTCACTTCGCTTACATCAGAAAGTTTTACCACACAGGTTTTGAAAGAACACAAAAACATAATGAAGACTATGAACCTAACCAATATGATTTTGGTCGCACAAATTAGATTCCTGTCATAACATATTTGATCCAAATTCAGCCTCTCAGCTTCAGTTGCTATTAATCAATAAGCAAAGATAAACCATATGATAAATGGACAATATCACACTTTGCAATATTCCTGTCTTGAATGTTGTTTTGACGACTTACAACCATAATTTTTATTTTGCTTGTGTTAATAATTAGACCAAAATCGAAACTACAAGACTGAAGATGCTGGGGAACCTCTTTTAACTCTATAGTACTACCAACGATAAGAAGTATCATTCGCAAAACATAAGTTTAAAATTTGTTTTCTACAGAACTGGAGACAAAAAACACCCATGTCTCTGGTGATAGTTTTCTGTCGATCTTCACAGCGGCTAGGCGTATATATTGATTTTGAATGATGTTTGTCAGATGTTGTGGTACACACATGTGCAAGAGAACTTTTCATAGCTTATCTAATCTGACATAGACTTGTCATTCTGTCTTCTTATTAACCGTGGTCTGTGGATCCCGTTGTCCACGCTTCATCTATCTCTTTAGTAGCCTGTATGGTGGTTGCTTCTTCAGCACTGGTTTTTTATCTTTTGTTGCCTTGCCGAGTTCCTGTGGTATGCTTTAATTTATGTGATCCATTCTTTGCATCGTGTTCTGATAAAACGTGTGATGAGCGAAATTTCGCATGAGTCGCAGATGGTATCATTTCTTATTCAATCTCCTGTAGGCTTTCTGGAATATTTCGTGGAACTAGCAGCTTTCGTTATCATTGTTGTTTTGTTTTGTTCTGCATTCCGTTGCGTCTGTCAGGACTGGTATTACAGAGGTTTTGTGAACCCTTACTTTTTCTTTAGTACTTATGTAGTTGTTACCAGTGAGTTCATTGCTGCTGCATTTTGCAGAGCTTTTTTTGTTAGATCCTGCTTAACTTTGACCAGCTCAAAACTTTTGTCATTGACCACTAATTTGCATCGCCTTGTTGATTTCCCATATACTACACATTTCGTTTTTTTTAAGAAGATTTGCAAGTCGTAGTCTTATGTCGTCAATTGCAAGGGTACAGAGATCGCTCTAGATCATCCTCCGTCGAAGCAACTCATGCTGCGTCGTCCGTGTAGCAAACAATGCTAATTTTTGCTGTCCTCATGTCATAGAGTAAATTTCGCTCGGATACTACACAAAACAAGAACGGGCTTAATGCGTGACCTTGTCTAATCCCTTTGAAGATAGCAGTAGTTTGCAATTTATCATATTCAGTTTTAATTTGTATTGATCTCGCAGCCTTTCCCATTTGCCAACACAGAAAATAACGTAGACGTGAATTGAGTACATATAACATAACTGCTTGCATGTGGTATAAGTGCAATGAATCAGTAGTTGTTGCAATTCGTTATAGAAGCAGCATAAACACCGAAGTGACCCAGTCCGTTGTCCGTGTCCAGGTCGAAGAAGGAATTCATGAATGAAAAACAAATGTAGTTGCATTGATACTGTCATTGTAATCAGCTGATAATTATTGAAATATGGTTATGTTTCTGTCAAAAGTGAGGGACTTTTCTAATAATCGTGTGGTGACACCTTCATTTTCTTCCTTTTAAAAATTAAGAAAAATATTTTAATTGCCTGTTATCGCGTACAAGAATGGGAATAATTTTGAAAAATAAGTTAGGAACTTGTAGCTTATCAAATGTTCTTAATTTTAGAAAGTCACCCTTATAGTTCAAGAGTGTATTCCAATGCTAAATGATAACCGAGTCGCAGATCGGTAGTAACGGAGGTGTGAGCGGTGTTTATACAATAGGCGCCGCCCTACAAGGGTGACGCCTGACATGGGCGTCGCCATGGTAGGGCAAGAAGTGGCACCCCACCCCCTGGAAATCAGCATATGGGACATAAACTGGTAAAGATCTAAAAAATTTATACTAATTTAGTCTTGCTGTAATAAGGGGTGACTATGAACATACAAAAAATCTGCCCAAAAGTCAACCTCACCTGCACTTGGTAGCACCTGCTAGAAAACAAAAGAGGATCTGGCAAACCGAGTCATGGCGGAATAACTGTAAAAACCATCTCAAGGAAATGTAATCCAAAAAACACTCGCCAGCACGCCTGGCTAACGAGGCGTTTCACAGCCAAAACCTTCCAAATGAATGAAATATCGAACTTAACAACACCTTAGGCAAGTAGAGCTAAAAGCTTAGAATCTTGCACTGATCAATCAGTCCTCCTCATGGATTCTGGGGAAAGAAAAAGCTCGAAAAACTTTATAAATATAAAAAACCAAAACCACCAAAGAGAAACGCGTACATGGCAACATATAATATCCGCTCACTGAGACTTGATGAACATCTAACGAACCTTGGGAACGAGTTAGAAAACATCAAGTGGAATGTATTGAGAATCAGCAAAACTAGGGTGAAGCACTAACCACCCTAAAACCACCTCTACTAAAGAAACTTTGACGCACAATCACACGTTGACGGGGTAGCCCTACTGATACACAGAAACACCAACCAATTCGTCACCACAGCACGGGCATTATCGGACAGAGTCATCTATGTAATTATTATTAAACTAAAAAACAGACTCGGCATGCAGATTATACAAGCGGTAAATTTAGTGTTCTCCGCATTTTTTGCAGAATTAATCACTTTCATCGTCTGTTGAGTTGAAGGTCCGGCTTATCTCCAACTCAACAGACGATGAAAGTGATTATTTCTGCAAAAAATGCGGAGAACACTAAATTTACCATCGTAATTGGAGACTTTAATGCCAAAATAGTAGGAAAAGAAATATCAGACCCAACATACGTAGGGAAATTTGGCTTAAGAGAGCGAAACTTGAGAGGACAAACAATGGCCGACTTACCAAATAAAGAGCGGCTTAAACACGAAATTTACTACTCCCTAGAAAATGACAAACGCATATGTTCGGATGTATTAGTCCTTAATCGGTTCAATACAGGCATCCACCAACGAATAGTAAGATCCAAGATACAATTTAACCTCTAGCTAGAGAGGCAACCAAAAATGAAGAGAAAAATTCAACCCACTATGTCTGAACTAAGAGAAGAAAAATACAACCCCAAAATCAGCAGAAGAATAAATCCAACCGAAGAACTACAATGGCTAGGACTAAATGCGTTGTCAACAAAAATAATTACAAACATCAAAACAACCGTGAAGAAATTTGTGCACTACAGAAAGTCAGAAAACAAAAAACCACAAAATCAGCAACGAAACAAAAGCACTGCTAAAGGAACGAAAGGGATTAGATAGAGACTCTCCGATATATACAAATCTAAACAAAAAGATTAAAACGGCCATCAGGAAAGATTACAGAGCATTCAAAACAAAACAAATCCATGAAGCTATCTAGAACAACACCAACATGAGAATCTTGCGCGCTGGAAGATCATAAGAAAATACAACGATACATAAAATGAAAAATGACGAATGAGGGGAATTTGTCACAGAAAAGGAAAAGATTGCACAAAACATCGAAAACTTTTATGTAAACCTATATAACCAATCAGCTTAACCCGAAGATCAGCAGAAAGGGTCAAGACAAACAATCCTATAGGATCCGAAGAACTCATGGTATTTGTGGATTATCAAAAGGTCTTAGATTCTATTGAAACCTGGACAGTACTACAAGCAATGGATAATATCCAAATAGACTCCAGGTACATATACTTGATTAAATATATATACAAACACGCAACCCTGCACGTCAAAATGGAAGAAGATTGGACGATAGAAAAAGTGCTAGGTAAAAGATGCGCCCGACAAGAGGATCCCATCCTGCCAAAATTATTTACACTAACACTAGAAGATGTGTTTAAAAGAAAGAGGAAGAAAAAGGAGTAATCATCGATAATAACCGGCTGAACCATCTACGTTTCGCCGATAATATCGTCCTTATTAGCAGCAACCCAGAAGAACTTAAAGAAATGCTAAGTCAACTCCAAGAAGCCTCCCAAACTGTGCGCCTACAAATGAACAACCACAAAACAAAACTCATGAGTACGGCCAACAAAATAGTCACCTTTAGAAATCACACCGCACAAGTTGAAGAATAACTATACCTGGGACATAGGCATACAATTAGAAAAGGCTAATCAAGCATCGGATTAATATGGGCAGCTTGGAAAAATGGGATACTACTTCCGAGAACCAATAATTACAATAAATCTAAAAAGAAAAGTCCACGACACATGCATCTTACATGTGACCACCTAGGGGGTCGAAACCATGACCCTCACAAGGAACAGTACAAATAGACTTTTAGTCCGTCAACGAGCAATAAGGCGTGCGATGTTGGGATTAAGCCTAAGTAACAAAATTCGGAACGAGAAGATAAGGCAAAGAACTGAAATCACAGATGTCATAGAAAAAGTGGCACATCTTAAATGGCAGTAGGCGGGTTACGTGGCAAGAGAAAATCATAAATGGATCAAAAGAAAACTACAATGAAGACCAGGTATATTAAAGAGAAGTGTCGGTGGCCCTCAAATGAGATGGAACGACGATATACAACGACACGCGGGCAGAAACTGGACACAGACTGATCAACAAAGGTCGACGTGGAAGCGTATGGAAGAGGCCTATGTTTAAAAGTGGACAAAATTATGCTAAAGAAGAAGATTTGCTCCCCACCCGTGCATACAATTTAGTTCAAGGTCTGTATTCTCGCCAACGCCAGCATAAAACTCTGCCGATTCCTATGACGCATGTTGTAATTTTAGAATATGATTTATAATTTTTTTATTTCAAAAGGTGTCTTTGAAATTTTTTGAATTCGGCTCCGGAGCTGCTTGCCACGGCACTGCCAAGTGCCTAAAAAACGAAACAAAATAGTTCATTGGTACATTACAGAGGTGGCCAGACTTTTTACCACACGTGCAACTTTACTTGCTTGAAATTGGTAATAGCCGCAACCCATACAATATAAAAAATGGAATCTCTCTCGATTGTAACTAGTCTATGCGAGAATCGCCGAATTGCAAAATAGACTTTCCCGAAACTAAAAAATAAACCCAATAAAAAAATGTTTTGAATAAAAGTTGTTGCTATTCCGATTTTCAGCAACATTATTTTTATAAACTCTTTTGAAAGATTTATTTACTAGAAAATAGATGCAAAAATCTAAAAAATGGTACAAGTAAACTTACACTTCCGGTTCACCGATTTTGCCAAAAAAAACCATACAGTTCCAGATCCTATAAAAAGAATTCTAGATATGAATTTTTATGTGTTAGCAGTTTTTGTTTAGCCTGTAGAAGGGACACAAGAAAATGGCCAACCATAAACACGCGCGCGCGCGCACGCACATACACACATACAAAATTGTCAATTGAAGTTAAGAAGAACTCAAAACGTAGACATCTGACGAATTCTCAATTTTTTTTCGTACGATGACTATACTTTCCCTTTTCGGGAAAGTAAAAAAGTTTAAAAGGCAATTTAGAATTTAAGCTTTCGCGACTTGAGTCAATGTAAATTTTCTTACTTTCGGGTTTAAGTCGCGTATTATTATTGGTTGTTGCCGCAAGGCAAGTTTGCATTTCGTTCATCTCAATTAAGCCAGTAATTGATTAAAATTTTAAGTGGCCATTTAAAAATATTTTTTTAAAACATTAAATAGGGGTCATGGAGGTATGAGGTTATTAGTACCATGAACCCTCATATGTCTATTAAGGTTACCACTTTGTGAAAACCTCAAGAGGCAAAGTTTGCATTCGTAAGGTTTTTCACCGGAATGTATTCTTAGGTGTTTAGTAAGCGTACTGCTATCTGAAAAAGCCTTTTTACAAAGCCGACAGCGATAAGGCCTTTCTCCCGAATGCGTTCTCATGTGTGTCGTGACGGAAGAGGATTGCGAAAAGCGCCTGTCACAAACCGGACACCTGAAAGGTTTTTCACCGCTGTGCGTCCTCACATGCGCCGTCAAGTTGGCTGCTTGCGAAAATGATTTGTTGCAATCTATACATCGGTATGGTTTTTCACCGCTGTGGGTTCTTAAGTGTGTTTTTAACGTACTTGGTCTTGCATAACTTTTCCCTAAAAAAATTTAAAAGTTAGTAATGAAATTAAATATTTCGTACACTTCTTACCACATATTCGACAAACGTTTGGTTTTTGGATATCTTCTTCAAAGAAACTATGCCGTCGACGCGGCGTTGCAAATGTTACTGGTTTGTAATTCATTTGAGGTTCTTGCGGGGGTCGAAAAT
>JARJDX010116430.1:0-12859 GCA_030264735.1 Gymnusa sp. GC000175 | reverse complement strand
TTAAAAAAAGTAGAGGGGTAGGAGGAGGAAGGTGGATACGAAAAACAAAAAGCAGGAACAATTTTTGGAATACAACCAAAGGAAATTTTTCTGCTATTTCTCATAGTGTAAGGTTTTGATTTATATTTTTTATCGTCGCCGACGTAAATATTGGTTTACTTCATAAACGGTAAATTTTCAGCATTTTCAAATTTAAAAATTACAAAAAATTAATTTATTACCTTAATTATACAACAAATTAAAAAATGAGTTAGTATAATATTAAAATTAGTAATAAGGATTCGCGAAGTACATAAAGTTTGTTACAATGTCTACAAAACATTTAATACCTTAGACTTAGAATATTAAAGAAAAATAATAGAGCGCAATACGCAAAATTAAATTTAAAATACGCCCAAAAATTGTAACATTTAAAGCGCTTGAATGTTCTAAAAATATGATTTTTGTTATTCTAATTAAGTTTTATACTTAATCAAATTAATTTCTACCACCATAACCTGGTCTTCTTCCTCCTGCAGTACTTGGCCTTCCGGATCCATGTCCCACAGCACATTTAGTCGACTTTACGGCATCATACACATTATTAATCCAAATTCTAAAATTAATTTCGTCGTAATTTAATTTGCTGTATAAAAATATGGGCATATTATTCGTGAGAAGAATAACATCATCTTTGTATATTTTAAGATCACAGGGATAGATCATCTTTTCGTCATCTCTTTGCACCAAGTCGATATTTTCACGAGTGAAATGTTTGTTGGTGTTCCAGCAACCTAAAGCGTTTAGATTTACTAAGCTAAGGAATAATATTCCTGATGGTTGATGAAGATCTGTAGATGAAGTTTGTTGAAGAGATCCACGATCGCCCAAATTCTAAAATTGCAAAAAATGTTATGGTTGCGCGCGTTTGTTAATTTTTAAGGATTTACCATGAAATCATCTCCATGGTATGATCTTGTTGCCAAACTTTCATTTCGTAAAATTTTTGTGGAGACGACGTATAAATTTGTTCCTGCCATGGAGTGGAAATACATATCTCTATAACCATCTTTTTTCATATCGGATAAGGCAACGCTAAATACTCCGTCGTTCCATTGGAAGATTTGACCTCCAATTCGGAAATCACCACGTAAAGGTTCCAGGTAGAAATAGTTATGATTTACTCTCCAAGAATTGTGATCCCTAAGGCTGTAAACTATTAATCCGTAACCTCCCAAATCAGGCATATAGGCATAGGCATTATCACAAGAATCTGGTGATGCATCCACAGTAATTAGAGACAAAACCGTCGCTGGCTTCATATCAGTATCTTTTAATGTGTATTTTTTAATAACTTTATCAGTTTTTAAATCGATGATGACGATTCTGTGCTTTTGAAGATCAGTTCGTTGTCCTAAAAATTTCAAATTGTATTGTTGTACTGTTTTTGGAAAATAATCATTTTCGTACCTGGAAGTTCTAATATTCCTGTATCGACTAACCAAAGTCTGTCGCAAGCATCAACGGCGACTCTGTACACAGAAACCAATCTATCCTCGGGATTTGCATCTAATTGATTGATTTCCCAATTGGGATAAGGTGTTAATGGAACGTTATGTCTTTGCTTGCTACTCATTGAGACGTAATTAAGGGTAGCAGGAACACCTAAGCGTCTACGAGGGACCGTAATGAATAATTTGTCACCCCAGCGATTGGCTCCCATTGGAATGTTATTTTCTTCAAAATTAAAATTGAATTAAAAAAATATATATAACGACAATGATTTGTTTACAACGTAAAGTTTACTTGCATGAAGGTGTGTTAGATGTAACCTTGCATATTGAAATATTTCATTTAATTTTCATTTAATTATGTGGATAAGGTTTTATATCCTTTAATTAAACCCGATACCAAACAACATTTGTATGTTAATGTAATAGTAACAAAAACGATTTGGCTTTTGCACACGAAGCTTGTTTAATTTAATTTAAAAAATTTTAATTCAATTTGAGTAATTATAATTAAATAATATTCATACCGTAGATGTATTCAACATCTTTGCTTTCTGCAGGTGTCATTGGGGGTTTCTTTTTTCCTCCTGTATTAACATTTCCTGGGAACGCAAAATCATGACCTCCTTCATGTTTAATTGGTCTGTACCCTCCAAATCTTTCTTCTGCGGGCCAAGCGTAATTAATTCTTGTCCATGTAAACTCTTCCTTTAACCCCCCGCAATTGACGTACGCGATGTACAAAAAAACGACGCAAAAAGCCAGCTTCATGTTCACCTCAAGCTGCAAACTATCTTACTGAGCCGTCTGGTAAATTTATATAACTTATAAGTAGATAGAAAGGCCGTGAACTACGTTGTAAAATTTTGAGATAACAAAAGGCTACTTTTCGGAATTCAGGTGTAGGTCTTATTACGAATTTTGGTAATAAAAGCATTACCTTCTTGGAACTGGTAATCCTTATACCTGTTCGAACAACTTCTTTTATTTTTTTGATTTGTTTAGGAGTTGTGTGCTTAAGTAATTTTATGGTGGACGTCTTGTTTTTGCAATAATAAAATATTTCGTTGTACATATTTGTTTGCTAGACGTATTATCTACCAATTTTTGTTTGGTATGATAATTTATTAATTTGTAAGCATGTTCAACTTATGCTTACATTTATTTTGGTGTTTTATTACTTTAAATGCTTGGAATGAATTTTTAAAATTACATAATTTAGCAATTTGGTGCCATTGGATTAAAATATGCTAAGAACATCAATTCAAATAAAAAAATTAACAATATTTTTTCATTATTTATGTAATAAACATAAAACGGACAAATATTAATTATTGCAGTGGCCACTTAATACCTTATTTGTCAACTTAGGAGTATATTTTATGTAATAAGACATCGAGTATTCACCTCTAACGAAAAAAAAATAAATCTTAAAATATAATTTGAGCATATAATTTTAAAACCATAAATTATTTCGTATTTTGATGTAATTCTAATTCTTGTGGGTATTAAAATGGAAAATTATAAAAATTTTGAAAAATAATTTTTGCCTTTAATTTAAACACAAAAATCAAACTTTTTGAACCATATAATAAAATATTTAATTCTAATTACAAAAATATTTTTTTTTCAAAATTAACACAAAATAAAGAAGTTGTGGATGTTGAAATGGAAAAATATAATTTTTGTAAAAATCCCGAAAAATATTTTTTCACTTTAAATATCATACATCCTAGTTGTGGTCATCTTCCTGCAGTTTAAAATCTAACTATATAACAAATGCCTTTTACCAGTAACTACATATAGTGCACACAGTTTTCTCGAAATTAATACTGGAAAACCTGAAAGTAAAGAAAAAAAGCTAAAGAGAATAGGATACTGGGCATATCCCTAAAGGATCGAAAAATGTACCCCTGGATCAGAGAAAAGACGTGGTAGAACGCATTGCCACCATGAAATAGACCTAGGCCTAGCACGAGGCAAAGAGGAGGACAAATGGAGCAGACAGTTAATTAGATGGAGACCATGAAGAGACGAAAGAAGTGCCTGGACTCCAAATAAGGTGTAGCTATGCTGCAGGACTAAACTGTTATCAAGAAGCTTAGAACCGGAAAAATTTTAAGAAGGCCTATACCCACAGGGTAGAAACCGCCAAAAAATTGGGCCATAAATAAAAAATATTAAAACTTTGTAATAAGTTCTCCAGCAAAAAAATATCGGGAAAAAGAGCGCCTGACAGAAAAAGAATCACCAGTCTCTAAAAAGGAGCACACAACATGTGTCAAGAAATGGCACATTAGTAAGATGACGATGACATTTATTAGTTGTTGCCAACATTGCAAACGCTATTACAGGAAGAAAAATATCACCGAAAGTTAAGTGGACCCCAATTTGGTAGGGAACCTATTTAACAGAACCGAAGAAACAAGAATAAACCGAGATGACCCATTAAACCCCTCTAAATTAAAGTATGTCACCACATTTCTCTTAAGTTTTTTGCATAGTGCGACCAAAGGGTCATTTCCACATGCTCTTGTTTTATCCTAATATCCGCTCATTACAAATTGCTGAAAAAAAATGCAGGAAGCATTCTTAAGGCTACAAGCTAGTCTGCTGACTAGAGAAGTGTAGGAAAATTAAGAAAAGAAGAAAAAGAAAAAGTAGGAAAAGACAATAATTCCATTTCTTCTTTTTTATTCTTCAAGAGGATGTAGAAGAAGAAAAAAAAGAAAAAAATTGAGATTAAAAAGTTAGCCCAGGCGAAACGTACATTGAACTTACAATAAATGAAGTATTACTGATTTTGGAATGTGAGTTTTGGACCATTACTGTGAGTCCAAATCTTGATTTGCAACCCTCGGGAAGCTGTGCTAACAAAATGGTGGACGAAAAACTGCGAATTTGTCGAACTTTTATCGAATTTTCGCCAATAACTCATTAACCGTGCGGGTTTGGAAAATTGTTATCATTACCTTTTTTAATGTAAATTAAATTTGCTATAAAATGAGACCTTTTTCGTTTTTTTAAGTCAAATAGTTACAGAGATGTGGCTTTCAAAATATCGGAGTACTCCATTTAATGTAAATTCAAGCCTTTTTTGTGTACGTTTCGCATGGGCTAGATGGGAAAAATGCAAAAAAAAAAGAAAAATAAGAAAAAGGTTAAAAAGTAGAAGAGAAAGTGGAAAGGAAGAATAAAACGAAGAAGAAAATGAAAAAAATAATGAATTAAACCTAAAATATCTATCCACTGCGATAATTTAAAATATTTTAGCTTATATCTATCAATATAACAAGAATATTGGCTGAAGTCGATAGATGTTTAAACAATAAAAAAACATGATTGTTATTACATGTTAATTTACTGGTCATTATTAAAATGCTTGTAGGAAATACCCACGTCTACAATATGTATTTTTATCAAATTAAAACTGAAAGTGATTTGTGCAATTCATTAAAATCACATCAAGGATCATTTATAAAATATTTATCCTAAAAAAATCTTCATTGACAACACATATTGTTATAAATATCATAAAACTTGATTTTTTTACAATTTATACAGTACATCACTAAATACCATTTAGTTAGAAGCAATAACATGCAAATAATCCATTGTAAAATCAGACTACAACTAATAAAAAAAATTTTATATGCAAATGAGATACAAAATAATTAAAAGAGAAAACGTTAATCATAATTTCCAAACAATTTCATCAGATAACATTATTTTTTGGCATGAATAACCGTATAAACTAGTTTTAGTCACGAATTAATTCTATTATCACATTTTAAAACACATCTAACATGCAAATTACATTGAGGGAAATGCAAAAAAGGTATTAATTGGATTCTAAATTAAAATGGGTCACATTAAGAGTCAGGATTATTATGCCAAAAAATAAACATGAAATAAACCCAACGACAACACAATTATATAATTAAATAAAATCACGAATTTAAAATTTGCTTGAAAAAAATGTTTTAAATTGTTATTGCTTGTGGTAATTGTCAATTTTAATTATATAATTGCATACAAATCCTACTCGTAGCTACATTAATCTGTTCTACAATTGATGTTCAGGTGGGGATTTTGCTTTTAATAAATTGAGATCTCTTTGTGGAGCATAGTTGATGTTGCAAAAATTCAGCATGAAGATTATCTCAGTGTTTTTTATAGGTGAGTGCAAAAAGTGATAATATTATTTCAATTTAGTTAGCATAATGTGGTTGTAATTATAATATTTACCATAATTTATCAGTTGTTAGGTAAAATTTATTGATTGTTGAATTACATAAGAACAATAATTAAAATTGTTTTTTTCAAACATATTTTTTTTATATAATTTTTCTTAAATTAAATTCGATTTATAATTGCAAATTATATTGCACTGTTGTGAATGATAATTTAAGTAATTAAAATTTTTGGTTGATTTTTTGGGTTGTTATATAACAAAAATTTATAAACAACAGGAAGTTGTAGGACTGTTAGAGGACAAAACATTCAAATTCCTAACAATTATCGAAGCACAACCTTATTATTCCATTGTAATAGCGTCGTTTATAAAATTTAAACCAATCTAAATAAATTTGCAGTCGTTTTGGTGGCCTTAGCAAGCGCTTTGCCATCCAAGGGATCGACCAAGGCTTCCTTGCAGAAGAAAGCGCCTTGCCTTCAAGCTTGCACAGATGATTACACACCGGTGTGCGCAGGGGATGGTTCCAGCAAAGATATTTCGTTTGGAAATGAGTGCGTTTTGAAAAATTTCAACTGCGAAAATCAAAAGGGTAAATTAAAACTAAAAGCGCCACGCCATTTTAAACGAATTATTAATTTGCAGATTTGAAGATTGTGCAGAAAGGAGAATGTCCTGGAGGTAGCGGAGTCAGACTTTCCTAATTTTTAAACATTTACAAATAATTAAACAAATGTAATAATTTATTTTCAAGATTAAAGCACTTTATATGTATTTTTTTTAACTTAATAAAAATTATTCTATTCGCTTATCGTTGTAATTTCAACGCACGGACCTTCATGAATAACTTCATACCCTAAAAATTAGATTTATAAATTACCAAAATAATATTTTTCTACTCATAACGTACCTCGATTGGGATTTTTGCACTGAGATAATTTAATTTGGCATTCATTTGCGTATTCTTCCATTTCTCCTTTTTTATTCTTCAAGCATATGGGTTCGTAATTAAAATTACAACCAAAATCGCACTCTGATTTAACCACCACTACAAGCGTCACTAAAATTGAACCATGTTATGGCTTTTTTTTTTATCAAAAAAAAAAACTTACCACAGCTTATTAAAATTAGCAAACTTTCGCACTTCATTTTGTTATTTGTGAAATTGGTTTTAAATCAGGGTTTTATAGACGATTTGCAAATTTTGATTAAATATTTGATTATTTAATCAAATTGGGTGATAATTTTTAACAGTGGCGGGGTGTGATTTTTTTCAACAGAATAAGTAAGGTTGTTTAAGCCCAAATGATCATAATTTTTTTTACATTTATTAATAATCTTATTGGTGATTACATTAATTAATAAAAATATTGGTGATGCATTTGATGCTTTGGTATGAGTTACAGTTTGGAACCCTTGAGTTAAATAATCAATTTAAATTCAATCATGAAAAGAATTCTTGGAAAACAGCTTGCGGCGACGCTGATTAATACAAATTACATTGGTAAATGATAATTTTAACATTACAAGGTAAAATAAATAGGTGATGTGGGACAAAATATAACACGTGATTTTATTCGTAATAATTTGTTGATTATTTCCCATTGTAAGTAAAAAATACGAATAAATCTTATTGTTTGCAAACATTTGGCAAAAGAAAACGCGTTTTAAAGTTATTCAAGATGCTAAGGATATTCGTGTTATTTACAATTTACAAGTATGATGTAATTTTGTGTAGGTATCAGCAAGGTTAACAAGTTCAAAGCAATGTTTGAAATTCATTTAAAATATAATTCATGTGAATATAGTTGCCTAAATAATTATAACAAACAAAATATCAGAATTGGTGCAAATGGGACAAAATGTCAAAATTGCCATCACCTAATAAAGGTACCTATACATAAAGGTACCTTTATTTGAGATTATGTTTTTATGTTTTTCAAAATGCAGAGGTATAATTTGTAGGTCTTAGAAGAGGTTTATTTTTTTAGATCCTTGCATATTTTTCAAAAATTGTGACAATATAATGAAAATTTTTGAAGTTTTAGCAAAATTTTTTATATTTAGGAAATAAAACAAAATCGATTTTCAAAATTTGTCACTAAAGTTCATTTAATACTAAAAAAATTGATAAGGTGGTAAGTTAACAATCTGCATGTGGTCCACGCTGCATACGACCCTTTTTTGGCTGTAACTAACCCTCGAGAGCGTATTTTGGGTTTTTCAGGACCCTCATGTGTCTGTAAATTGGATTTTAGGATCTACTTTGTCAGGATAAAAACTATTGGCGAGGAAATATTTATAATTTTTCTTATAATTAAACATTTTAATCTTGGGAAATTAAAGAATAAAAACTAATACAACAAATATATGAACATTTTATATATTTAATCGTCGCAAGGCCCAGATCCTAACAAAACATAGCCTGTAATAAAAAAACTGTTAACAAAGTTTTTTAAAAGATTTTTTAAATTCTTACTTCTTTCTTGATTTTTGCATTTTGCCAAATGAAATTGACATTCGTTAGTAAATTGAAAATGTACATTCTGATCATCAACGACACAAACAGGATCGTTTTTTGTAGTACAATTATTTACACATTCCCTGCTTAAGGAAAAACAATAATTTCCAACAACAAAATCTGCAAAATCAATTTATTTTGTGAGTAATAAACGAATAAAATTTAAATACCTTACAAAGTAGAGCTACTATTATTAAAACGTACTTCATGTTATCAATATGTCGACTGTTGTTAGAAAAAACCATATCTCAATTTATTTAAATAAGTGATAAAAATAAAAATTAATTATGTAGTACGACAGTACGAGTAATAATTATTATTAATAATGATAATTATTTACATAAAAATGTATTAGTGCAAAGATAATGAAAATATGTAAATAAAGTAGACAGTACTTGGTGTTTTATAATTTGAATGAATTTTGTTTTTCTTTGGAATTTTATTTTAATTCGTTTGAATGTTAAATATATTTGTGATATTAATCCAATTTTACAAACTAGTCTTAAATATTTAAATCGGCTTATATTTTAAAACAGGCCTCAAATGTCAAAATCAGAAGCATTTAAGCAGGATATATACTGGTCTTATGGCTCCTCTACACTATGGCCCATCTTGAGCCACTGAGAGCCACCACCATTGTGTAGAGGGGTAGATGGCCTGTAGTGGCCTAAGTAGTGGATGATGGAGATGGTGATGGCCATGGATGGCGTTGGGAGCGGTCCGACTACACACATCAAAAGAGGCCAGCATGCCCATTCAGACCATCATAATGGGCCATGATAATGGTGACCATCATGATGGCCCACAATGAGCCATAGTGTAGAGGAGCCATTAGACTAGCGATTGGCAACTACTGGTACGCCTGCAAACGAGTTGCGCGCGCTGAACTATTGGCTGATATGAAAAACGGTGATATTGTATGTATTATAATTATGCGACTAATTTGCTTGTTATTTGTTGTACTTTCAAATTTTAATTTTTTATTTATACCCATAATTGTATACCTCCTGTTTAGTTCATTTTTATTATGAATTTTATTTATTTTATATTAAATTATTTTTAACTTTTGGCAATAGTATTAAATTATCGATTCTACAAACCCCTTCTATAGAACCGCGGGCCATTTTTTCTTTTGAAATTTTTTTGGGGCCACAAAAAAAAAAGAATAATTAATTAAAGACTCAAAAATAACAATAAAAAGTACATTTTGTAAATTTCATCCTAATTATTACATTTATAAATTTAAAACGCGGGCCAGAAAAACTATTCCGCGGGCCGCCTGTTGGACAGCGCTGGTCTAGGTAAAAAACAAGAACGCTGACATAAAATACCAACGAAAATGTTTAGTTGCAGAGATAGGAAACCGAAACTTCATTGAATGAAAAAATATAATGCTGTTGTTGAGTTATCTTATTGGGCACTAACAGTATTCTTTTCGTAATAATTTGCCTCTTGCGCAAAAAGAAGCTAGATATTTAAAATATACTAAGAAATGATGAAAGTTTGAGACTAAAGAAGAAAGTATCAAACGATACTTCTTCTTATTGTTAAATTTAACATGACATGTAATTATTTAACTAATCTGCAAAGTAATTATAAAATTAAACGTAAACACAAAACATTTAATGTGTATAATGTAAAATGATAAATACACCATTTGCTTTCGCTCAATATTTTATTTCCAAAGGTGCGCAGTAAAGTGTTATTTGCCCGCGTCTGACGTACGTGAACGTAGAGCTCCTCGCACTTCTGCTAGCCGTTTCCTTAGGAGCGCGTTGTAAGTCCGCTGGTGTCTACGTAGGAAAAATTGGATTTTAATCGTTTCCAACGGGCAGAGCATGTAGGAACTGACCCCAACTGACCAGATGACCAGTGGCTCATATCCCAACGTTCAAGGGCCGAAGTTAGCCGAAGGAGCCGGCGATCAATGTGTTGACCACCACCAATTCCGTCGCCTTGAATTTGATTGATCAAGTCGCCAAAACACGCACGGGGGAGGATATAGGATATTCCTTACGCCTTACGCGACATGCGAAAATTTAAACCTTTATTATAATATAATATTTCTAAAAATTAAGATTCCAGAAATTCTGCTGCACTTTGTAACAAATTCATTTAACAACATTTTATGTTCATTGGTGGTTAGCAAAATCTCGCGGTATTTTGATCGATTTAAAGCGTGAACACGATATTTGGTTTTGAATTGAAATAAAAACAAATTTACATTAAATTAAATGAAAACTTTGCTCTTTCAAATTGCATTACGCTGCTTATTATCGGTCGGATATTTTCACCAACCGCAAAAATATGTGACTTGGCTTTGATTAAATATCCCAAGCCATTACGATACCTATAAATACTTTGTAATATTTCTTTAACTGCTAGTTCAATTTTTGGAAGCAACTAAAGCAGTATGAAAATAAAGGTAATAAATTTTCTATAAATTGAATTTTTCTATTTAAAATAATTTTTTTTGTAGTTTATTTTGGTTTTAATTTGCTTGGAATTGGGGGAAATATATTCCCAGCAAATCCAGAACAAAACAAAACGTGGCTTATCAGATTTTGGTGATGCTAACTTTAAACCAGTTTATCTTTATTCTGATACCATTGCTGCTTCTGTACAAGCACCACAAAGAATTTCAGCTTATTATGTCCCTAAATACGATGCCCCCGGTAAAGAACCTAAAGTAACGACGCAACAAGTGCTTTACGAGTATCAGGAAACACCCCATAATACGGTTTCTAATGTTCATGTCAACCAACAATACCAAAACGTGCAACAGCCCATTGCTGAAAGCACGCAACTTGCTTACTCGCAATATTTGCAACAACCATCACACACAAATCAATACCATCAACAACAAAATCATCAATACCAGCATCCTCAAAGCAACCCCTACGTTTCTGAAACCGTGGCGAATCCCGTGCATCACAGTTCAATCATTCAACACGCACCTTACATACCAAACCCTCAAAATAACCCATATTTAATGGGAAAATATCTTTATCTAAACGGAAAGGTAATTTATAACGCAAGCCCTGCCCCACAACTTCAACATCCATTACAACATACATCACATTTTAATCCGTCACAACAATATCATCAATCACAGCAATCTCATCCATCACAACATTCACATCCATTACAGCAACCTCAAACATTACAACAACCTCACTCATTACAACAGCCTCATACATTGCAACAACCTCATTCATTACAACATCATCCATCACAACAACCTCGTCCATCACAACGACATCATTCACCACAACGAGATCAACCATCACAACGACAACATCCAAAGCCCAAACATCAAAATATAGCACCCCAATCACATCCAGCAGTAAGTTATCAAAATTATCAACAATTCAGACCAACAACTTTAAGACCTGTTGAACAACAAAAAGAAGACGTAAAGGAAGTACATGAAGAAGAAGAAGAAGTAGAAGAAGATGAAGACGACAAGGAAAAAGAAGAACTTAACGAAGAAGAGGACGATGAAGCATCAAATGAAGAAGAAGACGAAGGGTACAATGAGAAACATTTCGGGCGTTATTCTTTTGATGATGACGATGATGACGATAATGATCGTAAACGATATAAAGAAGATGATCATCATGAACAGTATACTGAAGGTGACGAAGATGAGGATTCCGATAGAGATTCTTCTTCATCCTATTTTCACAAAAAAGAACCTAAACGCAACCAAAATAAATATCATTCCAGTTATAATTATAAAAATAAAACGGTTATGAATGGAGTGAAAAAAATGCCGAAGAAACCGTATCAAGCTTTTAGGTATAGTCAGGGGTCAAATGGCAAACCCAAAATTGAGTATATCCAAGGGAAATCGTCGCAGCAAATACCTATAACTGTGCAAAAAGTGTACAGGGAGAAGTGGTTTATTACTAAGAATACGAAAGGAAATCATTAAATTATAGGTGTATTTGTTGTTATTTCATTATTTATCATTTTATTGTTTAACGCCGACAAAAAAATAAGTTTCCAAAAGTTAGCTTTATCTTTGGGGTCAATATATAGCTTTAATTTACTGACGCCAAAGATGGGGCTCGCTTTTGAAAATTTTGTTATTTGCAGAAAATTTTTACATGGAAATAGATTAATTACCTACACTGGTCCAATAGCTTGATGCATTTTCTTTAAGGCGTTGTTAGATTTTTCATAAATGAAAATCTGATGCAGGGTAACGAACTTGAAAGTGGTAGCTTGGAAACCAAATGCTGTTAGTGCATGTTAGTGCTAACCGCTGTGGTTATTAATTATTAATAATTATAATATTATTAATTGTTATTAATTAAATTATGTTGTTAATCTTTTGTTATTATTAATTAATAAATATTTGTTTTTATTCAATTTGTGCAATTCAATTATTGTTTTTGTACAATTGCGATATACAATGGTGCGTTAAATTGTAAAACGGATAAAAACTGGGATTTTTCAAATTACGTGATGGTACGTCGTAATTTCTTTACTTTTACTTTCATCAAATGAAAGTAAAAGTATTATTCAATATTAATTGCATGAATTTAATCAAAATTTTTGAGGTTGTTTCTAATTTAATATTTAATTATTATATAAAGTTTAAAAAAAGATATAAAACTCGCAGTACAGAAATGAAGGTGAAGAAAA
>JARJDX010116416.1:0-11402 GCA_030264735.1 Gymnusa sp. GC000175 | reverse complement strand
TTGTCAAAATTAAAATAATTTGGGGTAAATTTTGATCAAAATTAAACGACTTTCATTAAAATTAAAATGATTTTGATTAAAATTGTAATTATTTTAGTAAAAATTGAATTATTTTGATTAAAGTTGCAATGATTTTGGTCAAAATCAAACGTTTTTAAACAAACTTAAAAATTTAAATAAAATTTTTAATTTGATTGATTATCTTCAAAATGTAAATAATATTTATTTTAATCAGCAAACTAGCTAAAATTTTAGTAATTTCTGGCAGAATTTAGACGTTTTGATTAAAATTTTGGTTAATTTCAGCGTGTTTCGTTAAAATTTTGTTGATTTTGTATACAAATATTAAAATTTTAGTTATATTAAAATTTAAATGAATTTTTCTAAAATAACTGCGACTGTGCTTAAATTTGAGAAATTATATCACATTCTGCAGCCCCTAAAGGCTTTAAAGATGTTTAATATGGCTCTTGGAGGAATAATTTGCCCACCCCTGATCTTAACAATAGCACCGAAAAAGATCGCAATTACCTCGGAAAAAATCGGCTCCACATGTGCATGCTGCACCCAACATCAACACCCCTTATGTGAAAGGTGGCCCTTTTAGAAAAAGGGTTAATAGTAGGTTAACTTTCAAGAACTAAATAATGACATGCAAAAGCAAAAAAAAATTATTAATTTTTGATTTATGATTTTAATGTGTAGTATTTTTTTTTCAATATGAAGTTTAAATGTGTAACGTAATAGTGGGATAAAATGTGTAATTTAATGGAAAAAACAAACTGATAAATTGTTGATTAATTCAGACGCTGGTGTTATCAATAAAAATGGTTGAATGTTTATTTTATGTTGTTTTGAATGGACCGTTTATCAAGATAATATGACGATGCCAGGCGAAACAATGTTCAGCACAAAACCAAAACATTCTGCGACAATTCTCATGCAGCCCTGTGATAAAACAGGGCGAAAACAAGTGAACGTGTATATATTATATTTCATTTCTATAGATTAAAATGTCTGGAAAAGCTTTGCTCTCAAGATACATTCATATTTTAGCCGTAGTATATTGAAACAATGCCTTGAATTTATTTATTTTTACGCGTGGGCGCAGCGTTTTAAAAATAAATTTTTTTCATCTTCACCTGGAAAATATCCTGCTAGGTAGATTCACACAAGAAATAATTACACACACATTTATCAAAACGTATAAATGAACAATGTCAATTGTGGGAATGAAATCAAATACAGTTTAAGTTTTAATTAAATTTTAATTGCAAAGTAAGTTAATTTATGTACTGATATATGGAATGTATGCGGTAGGTCATGTTATCCTGTAAAACCAAACCTCAGCAAATACACTGACCTATCACATGTAGGACTAATTCCCTCATTTATTCTAAAATCAGTAGCCTCATTAATCAATGGGATCAAATCCTAACGTCTTTTCAAACAAATTCTAATAGCAATTAATAATCCTAATCCCTTCATTAAATTAATAACTAAATGTATGTCAACGTAGGTTTAATAAATATAAAACACCCAAGAGGAAAACATTCATGACTAAAAATTCATTCATTCACTCATGTAATTTACAATCTGACAGCTGGAGGGTAATTTTTTACCCCGAACTACCCTTTTTATATGATTGGAGTTTGCTGTTATTTTTTTAATGGTTATTGAAGCCCACTACAGAAAAAAACAACATCATGTATTCTACTCCTACAAACCTTTATTGCAAAATTAATCTTAATAAATCCAAATTTGAAATGAAAAACGCTTCTAATGATTGTTTATTTGTGCATTCGTTGAATAGCGATCTTATTTAAAGCTTCTCGGGTTCAAATAACGCACAGAATTCTTGAAACCTAATTAAATTTCATACATTTCTGAATATTAATTATACACCCTAGTTGTGTTCTAGACAGATTCAATAATCTCACGTGCATCATTACCTTAACAAAGACTGGTTATCTTGAATCGTCCTATAGATTTTATAACAAATGACCAAAGAAAAAAATAATAAATTTTGGATATTCATCATTTAATAACATGAAGTAGATAACGCTACATAGGTTTTAATAATTTAAACAACGCATCGTAAGAACACATATGACCACTTTGTATAATATCGGTTTGGTCAGTGCCTAGGCACCACACCGTTAGGGCGTTATAATATAGCAGTTTTTCCTTTGTTGATAGTTTGCCTAGTGCTTGTTTATCTAACGTTATTTTTTTCTTTCTATTCGTCCTTATTTGCATCGTCGTCGTCAGTTTCTTAGGACATCACGTATAGCCTCTTTTTTGCCTGTAATGCTGGCAACTTACAATACAGGTGAACCTACAATTTAGCGTGGATTCCGAACCACAGAAGTCATGTATTCTTATCTAACTCCGGACCAGAAAAGGTTTTAGCCATGAAACCCTACGCTGGCAAGGCGTGTTTGGGCAGTGTTGGGAATTTAAATATTTAAATAAATATTTTGCATGCTGTGGGGCGCGAATCCTCAATCTTGCTCTCAGCAGCCGAATGCATAGACCGCTGAGCTACACTGCCACTACTTTCTCATTGAAAAGGGAAATAATCTGTTTCCTTTTTTTCGTACGCACTCACCCACAATCTTCTTGAGAACCTTGCATAAGATCGCGTTTTGCCCACTTTATAGTTAACTAATATGTGCATTTTTTTCTCATGATAAAAATTGCAGCACCATTTCGCTTATGCCATATTTACAAACTTTCAACTCAAAAAAAAATTTAAATCACTGTTCAAGATACTTTACAGGGGTCTTAAATTTTGTCATTTCATTAAAAAACGTTTAATAAATCTAGGTACATGAAATATCCAGTAACCAATTTTGAATCTTTGCGATTTTCAAACTCTTCTTCGCAAATATACGAAGAGGAGATCGAAAATCACAAAAATTTTAAATTTATAATTTTCTTATTTTTTTTATTTTAAATGAAATCTTCAATTTGCTGTGCCTTTCAAGTTTTGATGTTTTTTATCGGCTTGTTTACCTGTTTCTTTAACCTTTCAAATTTTGGTGTTTCCCGATGCAGCCTTTTTCTTTTTTCAATTAAAATTAATGTATTTTTGCTTCTTTTGTTATTTTTGAGTAATTAAGCCTTTTGCACACCTTTTTGTTTATATATTAATGTTCTTAGTAGTTTTTTGCACAGTTGATTTATGTCAAGATCTTTTGGAAGATGAAGTGGCGTCAATTTTTGGTTTAGTTTTTGTTGGTATGAACTTTCAGTAATTTTATCGACGTATGTAAAATTTGCTTTGTTACAAGTTTCTTTTTTCCCATTTTGTTTGTATATTGGCGCTTGCAGAATGAAATCTATTCAAAACCTACACATCAAATACTATGGTTTTGTTATTGAAGATAATATAATTGTTTTTTGTCTTTCCATTTTAACTTTTTCTCGTTTACTTTTGTTGTAAAGGTTTTACTTGAAAAAAGTATTCAAACATTATAAGTTTTCGACTTGCAAAAAGTTAAGTAGAATTGCTCGTTGGTCATTTATCGTTCCTTAATCAAATTTACCAATGTTTGGTTTGCCTTTACCAATGTGTTTTTGCCTTTACCAATGTTCCTTATACCTTTGCTTTCATTTTGTCCAATTTTTGCATTAAAATCTCCAGTCAGTGTTTTATCAATTTTATCGTTCTATGGTATATGTTACTACTAGTAATTTCTTGAAAAATTCAGAGAATTTAACAAACCGCTATACCTTTGTTTTGTTGACTTCCAAAAGGCATTTGATAGCGTGAATGGACGAAAATGTGGGAAATATTGAGAGAACACTTGATTTTGCTTTTCCACAAGCACTACGTAAAAAGCGAAGCCGTCGTACGACTGGATAACCATACATCAAACTTCTGCTCCATTAAAAAAAGGGATTGGGCATACACTCTCCTTTACTATTCAATATATAATGTATATATATATATATACATAATGAGAAGAGTAACACACGAATGGGGTGGAGGAGTTACTATTAAAGGCGTAAAACTTAACAACTTTCGTTACGCCGACGACACGGTCCTCCTGACAAAATTGAGTTAACTTACACAAGGGCTCCTTAAATTGGAAAAGAAGAGTAAAGATTGTGGTCTACTGATTAACTACACGAAGACAAAAATAATGATTATTGATAGAGCGAACAACAACCAGCAACATAATAAGCAAATTGGGCAATGCCAAGTAGTAAACCAGTACATATATCTTGAGGTCACATATCTAACGAAGAAGAAAATAAAAAGAAGGTTTGAGATCGCAAGACGAGCAGCGAAAAGTCTGGAGAATACATGGAAAGATCAGAGTATCACGTTAAACACAAAAAAGCAAGTGATAAAAAAATTAGTGTTTCCCATGATCCTTTACGGCGCCGAATCCTGGACAAGATAAAAGAAAAGTGGATAATTTTGAGCTTAATAATAATAATAATAAACTTTATTACCCAACAGCAAACGCCAATTACAAGGTAACATCAATTCTTTAAAATACAAAAAAAAACAGAAATTAAATGTAATACTATACTAATATTATACTAATTCTAAACTAATACTACACTAATACTAAAAACTAAAAACAAGCTTTGTGATACATAAATTAAACATTATAAGAACTAAACATTTAGAGAACCTCCTACAAATAAGGCTTTTGTGGTGACACTGAAAGATCTTTTATTTTTTTGAAAGATATCAATATGTTGTTGGATTGAGTGGTAGTTTTGATACATATTATATAATGGTGAGTTGTTGTAGTGCGGTGTTGGAGAAGATTACTTAAAATCTCGTGGACGGCTAGAAGAACCAATGTATCTGTTTTAGCCGAAATAAATGAACCACAACGGCTATCCAAAATCGTGTATTTGCGGATTCTAAGCTACTTTGGTCACATTGAACAAAGACCCAGCGAAAATTTGGAGCGGCTTATAGTTCAGGGCAGCAAGGTTCCAGCCCTAGAGGTAGAACTCCGCAACGCTGAGCTGACCAAGTTAAAGAAGCAACAAACAGTCTATGATGCAGCAACAGGATCACGCAATAGAGAAAGATGGCGTGGCCTCATCAAAAGGGCCACAGCAAATTAAATGACGTATCAGCCATGGTTACGACTCCTCTGTCAAAAGGAAATACGAAGAAGAAGAAGAAGTAATTTCTTGATGTTACTTTCTTTCTTTTTTTTCTGTTATTTCCACCGCTTGGATTGAATATTTCTATTTCTAAGTATCCTACTTGGGGACTTGATTTTGAATTTGTCATTTATTTCATGTTAAGGTCTTAAAACACCCAATATTTGTAAATTTTCTTTCTTTCAGATTTAAGTCGCGTATTTTTAATTGGTTATTGCCAACGTTTCGCTCGCCATTGCAGGGAGCATTCTCAAGGCGGAAAAGTCCGATGACTGAAGACCTTTCTTCGTTGATAAAATATTTATTTTGACAAAAGATTTTTTAATAAAATTAATCAATTCTATAATAAAATTTTATTGTTTTTGTACAACATATTATTAATTTTAATATTCTTTTTCATTTTGTATAGGAATGTTGTGCTTTTAAAATTTTTAAGAGTGGGTAAAATATAAAAAACCAAAAATATGTTTACATATTCTCTTATATATGAGAAACTTTACAAAAAATAAATGATGAAACGCTTTCATAATTCTCCTTTTTCTATATAAAAACGTTACAGATAACTCTCATGTAGGAATTAATCAAGGAAAATGATCAGTTTCCCCCTTACAAAACGTGACTGTTGGTATAATGGGTGTTCAGAGTTAGCTTTAGCTAGCTACAACAGCTTTTAATCTTCTGTGTGGGTAATATACTGACCATCTTCTAACTTAATTTATTGCTTACAGTTAACGTATACGACGGGGAGCAGCTCAATCTGACCCGCATCAGTCGGACGGAAATGGGGGCCTATCTCTGCATAGCCACCAACGGTGTCCCCCCATCAGTCAGCAAACGCATCATCGTAGACGTCGAATGTGAGTTACTTTAAATATTTCCTCAAAACTTTTATCACTGATAAAACGCTTTTAAAAAATCTGTGCAATATATTTAATTCTAAGTAACGGTGTGTTAATTAATTTCAATTTAAATGTATATAAAAATGGCATAATGGGCTAAAAAAATGTGCTATTTATTCTATTTAACAAGGCAAGAGAAAAATCTTCCTCATGCATTTTTATTTCGCAAATTGAGCTATTAATAAGAGTAAACTGCCTAATAATTGCCGTGTTTAATCTAAATTGCTTTATAATTGTGACTTAAAGATGCATAATAATGACCCTATTTATAGTATCATCAGTTAAAAAGGCGTTTTCACCTGAAAATTCTTTAAATAATTGGAAAATTTAAACATCAAATCTTTTAAAATATTTAAGTGCTTTTCAAATTTTTGAAGGGGTGAAAAAATAGAATATTTCCAAAACTTTTTGAGTAGTAATACAAATGGATGTAGGAGTTTTGTAACATTTGGGTTTATCAGGAGGTAGAAGTAAAGTTTTGGAGTGACTATGCAAATCAGTCATAAAAATATAACATAGGACCCTTGCAACGGTTGTTATTTCATTATTTCGTATTTTGTTATGTTATATTATAAATAATTCCATAAGGGTTGAATTAAATTAAAATTTGTTATAATTATAATTTTCGTATTTCAAGTTGCAAAGTAAATTATCGTAAACTTGTCGCATACAGCAGAAGAGTCAAGTGAAACAAGCACAGGGGTTGTTTTAAATTTTCTGCCTAATTTAAACTACATTAAAACTTATTAGAACTTCTTTAGGTTTGTAATGAAGAAATGCGCGCTTTTAATATTGTTATTATTACAAAAATTATAATTTTTATTCGAAATGATATTAAGGGTAATAAAAAAAAACAAATTTTTTTAAAGAAGTTTCTAAATTAGTTTTTTGAAGAATTTAAAAAAAAGCACAGAGAAATCAATTAGCATAATGCAGAGCGAATTAATATACTTAGTTTGGGGTTCAAATAATCCTTTGGGGTGTGTAATTTAATGATGTTCACCCTCTTGAAGGTGACTTGGTTCTTTATTAAAAATAAAACGAGTAGAGTATTCGCGATGCGTATAATACAAATTAATATTAATTTTGTCCTAATTGAATTACCTCTAAACATTAAAGCAGTTGATTTATTTACTTAGTCAAAGTTTTCATATATAAATAATTAATATCATTAATAAAATGAGTTTATCGCCTGTTAAAAGACTAGACTACACAGTATTTTCCAGTATTTATACTGAACAAACAAAATATGTTATCACAACCCTCTGCTGCGAAAATTAATCATTCTTAGTTTGTTTCTCTTTACCACCCCTTTTGTAATCCTCAGTATCTTCATTTACTAAACATCTACAAGGGAGAAAGCGTCATTCTTCCGATTTTACATTATTTTAACTTCGCATTGCACTAAGACTTACTAAGATAACCATTTTACTACCCACCACCTCGCACAGCCATTTACTCATTACTCCAAGCACGGGTGAAATAAAAGAAAAAACAACTCCTGCAAATAACTCAACAAATTAAAAAAATATAATTTATTAAGTGATTTTAAAAAATACAATTTCTAAATGGAAGTAAGTTTTTAATGTTTTAAATTCGATTCGTTAAATGTTAAGTTTAGTTACGTATCTCAACAACTCGTTGCTCTCGTAATGGATCGAAGTTCCTCGCTACTTTTCTAACAGTTTGCGGATGTTACATAAAGATTTATTAAGACTAAAGAAAAGTACTTTGTTGTTTTTATTGCAACTTATCAACAAGATCATTTCGATCCAATAAATATACAGAATCTTTCAAAACAAAAATAAAACAAAAGTATGAAGAAAATCAGCGCAATCTTAATATCGGTTTAAAACTTATTGATCAATATATCGACTTAGTATTTTCGTATATAATTAATATCATTAAAAGTTTAGGAATTAACTTGTAATCCTTACGCCTCTTTTAGAATTTGTATTTTACTTTGTTTGCGTTTATAATATTTTTTGAACAATTTCCGAATTAATATTTTTTTTTCAAATATTTAAGAATTGGGATCTGACATGGCGGCGTGGCCTAACCAATATGGCATCGACAAGTGTGTACATTTGAAAGTGACAGTTTTCTTCGTGCTAAAGGAGAGCCTGGTCGTCTGTTATTGGTTCCTCTGCTGCTAAAATCTGTCGAGCTTCTCTATTTTTTCGCCTGCTCAGTCTCTGCTCGTTTATTTTAGCCTTTTTCTTTTGCTTTTCTGCAGAAGAAGGGATGTATTTGCATTTTTCTTCAAATAACGTTATTTGGCCTCTACATCTATAATTGAAAATTCACAATATTTTGCAAAATTCACAAAATGTGCAAAAATTATGTTTATACATTACAAAACTGATTTTTAGATAATTAGTAAATTGCAGATTTACTTCATATAAATGCAGAATAAAATTATCATTTAATAATAAGTAATCGTTTTTAGTGAAGTGAAGCGAACATATTCTGATGTGTTTCGCTACATCAGCGATTTTGATTCGCCTTTGCCACAGCTGGAATTGATCCACCTTCTTAACGGCGCCAAATAGGTTTTCGATGTACACGTTGATTCGACTTCGGAAAACAGTGGAATTCGACGTCCAGATTCACATTAAACTTACTCGTACAACCGGGCACTGCACACTTTATATTACACTTTATGTTGTCGCGGTTGGTTGGCCATTTTTTTATAAATTACGGGATTTTATTCCGGATACCGTATGCGGCGCGTGTTGTGACACACACTTCCTCTACTTCTAGAAACGCCCGCCAGGTGGCGCATTAAAGAATGTCAGATCCCAATAGCATATGAAAAATTAGAACAAAATAAATGTCTCTCATAAAAAAAGTTTTGTCAAATACGATGTGGCCCTGGATTGAGTTAATCATAAACTATAAAGGACCAAATATTAAAAAAAAATTCTAGTACGAATAATTTAAATTTTCCTTTATTTATAGATCCCTTACGGTATGAGTAAGCTACATAAATTAATTCATCATCATCATCATATCTTATTATAGACTTTTTAGTCTGTCTTTATTTTATCTTTTTGATAGTCTGCCTGGTGGGATTCCACGCTTTGCGTCGTGTTCTAATAAATTTTGTTATGTGCAAAATTTCGCACGATTCGGGGATGGTGTCATTTCTTATTCGGTCTCTTCTGGTCCTCTTTATTGATTTATTTCCGATGTTGTTCTTGTTGTATCGGTCCTGCATTCGATGGCGTATGCAAGAAATGGTCTTATGCATGTCTTGTAGAGCCTTACTTTTGCTTTAGTACTCTTGTAGTTATGGCAGAATATTATAAAGTATATTGCTGATGCATTCTGGAGAACTTTTCGTGTCTTATTTATTACTTTCTGTTCGAGGTTGTGTTTCGTCAATAA
Source organism: Gymnusa sp. GC000175 (assembly GCA_030264735.1). Lineage (NCBI taxonomy): Eukaryota > Metazoa > Arthropoda > Insecta > Coleoptera > Staphylinidae > Gymnusa > Gymnusa sp. GC000175. The sequence continues at coordinate 1,971 of JARJDX010116416.1, read as the reverse complement.
ATTAATACTAAGATATGTAAATTTGTGTACCTGTTCAACACTTTTGCTATTAACCATTACTTTGCTTCGCCTTGTTGTTAGATATACTGCACATTTTGTCTTCTCGAACGATATTTCTAAGCCGTAGTTTTGTGCTGCCAGTTATAGTGTGTACAGGGATCGTTGTAGGTCATCCTCCGTCAATGCAATTAGTACAGCGTCGTCTACGTAGCATTTAATGCCGATTTTCGCCATCCCCATGTCATAGCCTAGTTTACGCTCCGCTACAGCGTCCATCACTACACAGAATGGGAACCGGCTTAATGCGTCACCTTGTCTAATCCCATTAAAGATGGTCGAGTATGACGCCTGTGAACAGTTTTAATATGTTATTTATTAGTGATATGCCCCGGTAGTTGTTCGAGTCGGTTTTGCTTTTCTTCTTGAAGATGGGAATTAGCCAGATTTTGTTTCGTTCGGATGGGATTTTATTTTCTGCTAGATATTTATTGAATAGTTTATTAATTTCTTTGATCAAATACTCGCCTCCATACTTCACTAGTTCGTTGTTGATAGAATTTGGTCCAGTCGCTTTGCTGTTACTCATTTTGCCCAACCTATCTGTTATTATGCTGGTATTGATGCTAATAGTCGATGTGTTATCGTTAGTTTGGATGCTTGGTCCCACATTTGAGTCATTTAATAGAGAGTTTAAGTGGTAGAGGATGTTTGTATCCAGCGGGACTTTTACTTGTTCATTGACTTATTTGCGTGTATTTCTGAAGGTTAATTTATATACTGCATAACACAAAATTTAGCCACAAAAAAAAACTTTTGTGATTTTATTTTTGTTACTCTTCTTTGTCTTTCTTTCGTTAGGACGTAGCGTTCTCTACCATGCGGCCATCTTAAAACTTTTCTCGTGATATGATGTCCGGTTGCCCATTTATTATTTGCGGGGTCTTCCGAGTGCTCTCCTTTTGGTGAATTTTTGCTACTTTGCCCGTTTTGCAAGTCTCTTGACACCTATTCTATAGACATGGTCCCTCCAGTTCCTAGAACTCTTGTCTTTGAAATTCTCTGTATCCATTGCATTTTCACGATTCGTCTGTACAGCCAAAGTGCAAACGTCTTCAGTTTTTCATAGTTGCTTTGTGTACTGTCCATGCCTCCGTGTCATAATACATCACACTGAATTTTATTAGGCACTCTTCAGATATATGCTTAGGTCTTTGCTAAGGAAAACTTTTTTCATTTTGCTAAAGTTGTAACACGCTTTTTCTTTTCTTGATTTTATTTCCGCTTTTTATCGAACGGAATAAGCGTAATAGAAAAGAAGCGAGTACATGGGAGGAAGAAAATTTAAAGACGCATTGTATGATTTAAGAAAAAAAAAATTTAAGAAAAACTCTGGTCGCCATAAGGAAATGAGGGAAAAACAGTTGTTAAAATTTCATTTTTTTGGGGGGGGTTAAAATCGATTTTTTTTTTGGTTGAAAATAGAGGCGTATTTGGGCATTTTTTAATAAAACTGACTCGCGTCCGTCAAATTATGGCAGAATTAGTTGAGAAAATGCACAGGGGCGGCGAGCAACCCTTATGCTGCCTCTACCGAAAATTTTCAAATATTAAATGAACTTCAAAAATTCGTCCAGAGAGAGAGAACAAAAAAAAATTAAAAAATCGGGGACAAAAGCATTCTGCGCCGTCTCACGACGATTCGAATGCGTTAAATTTTAGCTTTGTGATTTGAAATTTAAAAAGAAGATCGATTTTTCCCACAACCCTACCGAATTTTTCTAAGTGGCGCCGTTCTCGAGATACGGCGTCGCAAAGCTTTTTGTTAAACGCTTCTCGACTGTGCACCGTTTGTAGCCTAGGATCGAGGCAAGGACTTCAGAAAACGGTTTTTTAGTTCTACCGATTTCTGAAGTCGAAAAAAATTTGGCACCCCCGGGTCGGAATCGCGACGAAGGGTAAATTTTCCACCTC
>JARJDX010116412.1:0-12382 GCA_030264735.1 Gymnusa sp. GC000175 | reverse complement strand
GAAACGTTGGCAACAACCAATAAAAATACGCGACTTAAACCCGAAAGTAAGAAAACTTACATCGACCTCAGTCGCGAAAGTCTAAATTCTAAATTAAACCATAGGTAATTTGTAAAATTTCTTACTTTCGGGTTTAAGTCGCGTAGTTTAATTGGTTGTTGCGAAAGTTTTGCTAGCCATTGCAAGGAGCATTTTTAAAGCAGATGAATCCGATAACCTTATTCAAGTTTGTAAGCTTATATAGGATGTAAAAGTAGCGGGGGTAAGAATTTAATAATGAAAACAAATATTTACAGATAAGACTAATTTTAAAACCCTGCTCTCGATTTAAATTTTGGGCATTTTTGTAAATTAGTCCTACCTTATAATTTACATTTAATTTTCTTAAAATATGTCCAAATGTTTAAAATTTTTAATAAGCACGGGGTACATGTTATTCGTGCAGATTAAACTACCGGTTATACCATGTATACCCTACCTGAATATTTTAAATAAACAATTTTTATGTAAGTTTTCTTACTTTCGGGTTTAAGTCGCGTATGTTTATTGGTTGTTGCCAACGTTTCGCTCGTCATTGCAGGGAGCATTCTCAAGGCGGAAAAGGACTTCATAAAAAATGGATATTCCTCTTCAAATATTAAAAAGTGTCACTTACTCGACCGCAAGGGTTAAAATCTTTAAATCTGCCTGCAAAGACTGCGAAATGTTGGTAACAACCAATAAAACCACGCGTCTTGATTCCGAAAATAAGAAAGTTTACAAAAAAAAACCAGAATCTAAATAAGATGGCACAATTGTTGTTATTAAATATCTTTTAAATTACGACAGCTTAAGGTTAGGTTGACGTGAGTATATTTCACCACAAATTCACATTTTTTAGGTTAAGTTAGGTTAGAACAAATTCACATTTGTTAGGTTAGGGATGCAAAAATGCAGCTATTTTTAACTGACATAATAACAAATAATCATACAATCAAAGCAATTAGGCCAATAAAAAAGCAAAAAGTATTAAACATAAATTTTATTAAGGACGACCACATTGAACTCCCGTAATTGAACAATTCAATAAAGATACTCCTCTTTAGTAAGATTGATTATGTGCCATAAATTCGAAAATCATGTCAATCAAATTGTTATTTAGCGAATTTTTTTGAAGACTTAAATTTTGGGCATGTCGGGCAAATATTTATTTATTAATAAATGCTACTAACAAATGTTATTAACATATAAAAAATGCAATTAACAAATGTTATTAACATTAAAAAAAATGCTGGTAACAAATATTTTCAATCAATGTTAATAACAGTTATTACAATGTTGTAGGCCGAATTTTAAAATTTGTGAATAACATGTTAATAACTCGAGTTATTAACAATAATGTTACGTGCAAAATACTACAAAATAAATGCAATGAAGGCAATTAAAGAATCAAAAAACGATTAAATATCAATTTTATTGGATCTATTTTATAGACAAGTTATTTTACAAAATAATTACAATATATACAAAAACTTAAATCTAAATTAACCGGGAACAAATTTTCAAACTATCACGAACGCCTTCCTTGATAAGAATCAATTCCTTTTCTAACACATCGAAAATATTAAACAAATCTCGAGGGGGTTGCAATAACTCGATCATTGGAAAAATATCATCGCTCTCATCATAATCAGCACTTAACAATTCCGCACATATAATCTTTTGCGTTACACTTGTACAAATTTCTATGCTTACAGATTCAGCACCCTTGCCATTTTTTAATAACTTACGTGACTTATCACCAACATCTTTGATAGAATTTACATATTTCAAGGATGCTTGATCTTGAACAATTGGTGCCTCAACATTGACCTTTCGCGTTCTACTTACATCCAAATCATTACTTCCTTTCTTAAGAATAGACGGCTTTGATTTACTTCCTGCTCTAATTTGCGAATAAACTCGTCGGGGTTTCGGTTGATTCCTCACTTCATTGCTGAATTCTGCGGATTTCCTAATGTTTGTGTGCACATTAGCATCTCCATCATCCCACCAAAATTCCATACTTTGCCCGTGTACTTCTGCATTTTCACGCAATTCCTTGCACTTTATAATATTTTGTAAACAATTACAATATTCGTGGTTTACTAGACAATATTTTGGAATCCATTCATCATTATTATATTCAGGACACGATTTTTTAACCAACCTTTGCGTTTTGCAATTTCCTTCCTTAACAATTACTTCATTTCGCGAATTTTGATTGCATTTTTTTACAATTTCCCCCTTTTTACAACGAGTCGTTGGAATTTCATTTTTTAGGTTATTTCCTGGAATTTTATTTTTTAGGATATTTTCCGGAATTTTATCTGTTACACGAATTCGATCAGTCACGTGGTTGTTTGTAAGTTGTTCAGTAATGGGGTTGCAGACTGAATTTTTGGATTTTACATATGTATTGCTCCTAATGAGCTTTGTATTATTGAAGATAAAGTTTTCCTTAGGAAACGGATTCTGATTATTCGCTGGCTCGCAAATTGATTTGTTATTCATGAGCTTGCGGCGGGGAATTTTCGACGATGTAGGTGAACTTGTAAGCTTTCTGTTGGGTGTCGAGGTAACGCATTTATTGGATTTTCTTACGTAAGTGAAACCCCTCTGCAGTTTCTTTGGTGTTGTGATTAAATCCTTTGAGGAACAACATTTATTGATTTGGTCAGAATGACTTGTAGTTTCGTTTATGTTGCGTAAGATAAAGGTGGATTGTCTTGTAATTCGTGGTACAATCTGATTTGTGATTGTTGTAATTTTATTACTAAGGATTTCAGTTTTTCGCGTTGCAAATTTCGCATCCTTTTTGGCATTTTCCAATTTGGAAGCTTCTTTTTTCAAATTTTGATCTTTAAACGTATAAATACTGTACGACTTTTTCTTTCTTCTAGATTCAATTTCTTCTGGCACATTAAGACATTTTTTAGTTTCTGCTTCGTTAACTAATAATGTTGATGTATCCTTTTTTGAATACGAACTATACGTCTTCATTTTTCTTCGTTCTTCAACATCTTTAGGAGGTTGGTACGTTCTAGGCGATGGGCAATTTTTGTAACTAACAATAATTGGTTTACTGCTTGATTTCATTTGATTTTTCACATCGTCTCTTTGGTTTTTTCCAAACAGAGCCATAATATCAGACATAAAATGGTTCAATTTACCACTACGACTTTTTCCAAATTTTCGAAATTCCATCTTTTACTTGATGAAGAGCACTGATTACACGTTAAGAACTTGAGATGATATGATTTGTTTTTAGCACAAGTGGACATATAAATATTAAAAATAAAACCCTAAAGGTAGTGGGAGTAAGGGATTTAAATGAGGCAAGTACAGGTGATAATTAGTAGCGAGATCCAGGTAAAAACTTTTAAGGATTATTATACTCTATTATCCTTCAGTGTTAAGATTAAATTAAAGCATTGCTCAGGTAGATTAATGTTAATCTTTCTTAAGACATTTACAAAAATTTAAAATAAAATTTTTATCCAAGAATAAATTGTGAAAATTTTAGCGTACGTATTCGTTCTAATTTACTTAAAAATATACCAAATTTTTACATACTAGAAATTCAAAAACTTCCAATATTCAATTTTGTCGTCACAATTCGTCATGTTACATTTCGAAATTAATTTTGTGTAAAATTAATTTTAATAACAAATTGTGTTCATCGTGTCAATTTTGTTCAGATTTTCATAGGATGTATCAAATTTTAAAAAACATTTAATATTTCTTTAGGTCATTGCAATTTTTTATGTTACGATTCGAAATTTCGTCAATTTTCTTCAAAAATACAAAATTAATTTAAATGATAACTTATGGACCTTTTAGCACATAAATTTTGTTCAATTTTTTGAACATAATAACAAAATAAAGTAGTCAACTAAAAATGTTGAATGTAAGCGACCATCGCCTCCCCAAAACAAAAATATTGGCCCCTATAAGAATTAAGCAACAACAAGAACAAGAGTTGAACAGAAATGCCAACCAACCAGAAATTAAATTTGCATAGTCAAGAAAATGGGAGTACAAAATAACTGTACACCACAAGATTAAGCAACAAATTACAAGAAACCTCATTTGAGATTATTGAGACCGAATATGCGTACATAAATGTGCATAAAATCGGCTTATTGGTGGTACGAAGAGATTGAAGCTTAAATCAAGAAGAGAGAAAAATACCTTAGGTTTCTATACACCAAGAACCAGGAAGATAAAGTAAGACACAAAGAAGCTTAAGCAAAGGTGGAAAAATAATATCAACGAAAAAGAATGAAAAATGAAAAATAACGTGCTCTATTCTGAACTCACAAACATAGGAGGCAGAAAAAGTACAGAAAGTTAGAAAATACTCAAAAACATAAGGAAAGAATGGACTAAAAAAATTATTATCCCAATAACATTCCAAATATGAACACTTTAAAAATAATTTAAACGCAACATAGAAAAGGGGACCAAACTACGAAAAAAATAAAAAAAAACGTTATTACATATGGACCAATAAGATTCGGTATAGAAAAAGTTAGGAATGTAGTCAGGGAGCTGAATAATGGAAGAGCGACAGGGCCAGAGAACTAATTAAATTCGGCTCTGACAAACTATACCACAGTATTATAGAACTTCTTCAAAGATGTATAAACGAAGCGGAAATACCAGATGACTGGAAAACGTCGTACATATCAACGATCCATATGAAAGAAGTCAGAATCGTCTCTACAAACACCTACATATACTAAAACATAGTCAGAATCCGAATAGACGAATGAAGAGCGAATACAGCAGAGCGGAATGGAGGCAGAAGAACAGGCCGGATTCAGGTCCTGACTACCTGTATACAATAACTACCTGTAAACAATAACACAACTCGTTGAGAACAAAACAGAATACACCCAGGCAGTCCGCCTGCTACATGTGGATCTAAGAATGGATCTAAGAATGGGAAGAAACCCCTCAACACAATAATATAAACATCGAAGTGATAAAAATCATACAATACTTATATACTAATAACATTTCAAGAATAAAAATAAGAAACTTCTTTACAGATGGATTTAAAGCTACCAAAGAAGTAAGTAAGTTGCCAGCATTACAGGCAGAGAAGAGGCTTAACACCAGTAGTGGTGTGAACAAGGCTGCATATGAAGATGATTATAAAAGTCAAAAAGCATTATTGCTTGTCATAGACACTTTTTAAAATTTAACTAGAAAGAGCCTTAAGCGGGTGTTAAAGAAATGTCACAATATGGGGATACCGTTAGATGACACGACAAAACTCTACCCATAAGCTTTCGCAGATAACCAGATTGTGGTGGCTCAATATACAGAAGATATTGAGTATGTGGCACGAAAACTAATTAAAGAATATGAAAATTGGGGTCGAGAGGTTAACATACACAAAGAACAAATACATGTGCATTGGTGAGGAGCAACAAGACCTCTTTTTAGCAGACGATTGAAATATCAAACACTGCAAAACTTACCTTGGCATGAAAATAACCAACGACGGACCAATGGATGAAGCAATTTCTGAAAGAAATCTGCAGGATAAAAGAGTGATATCAATGCTAAATGGTATTTTATGGGACAAGAACATAACGAAAAAAAAATAAGAGGAGAATATATACCTCTATAATTAAAAACACAATAACGAACAGTTGTGAGGTGTGGTATATGAAAGAAGAGACACTGACAACACTGGGAGCTACAGAAATGGATTTCTGGATAGGAGTTGCCGGGAATTCCAGAACTGAAAAGATTACAAATACAGAGATAAGGAGGATAATAGGAGTGAAGCAAGATATCGCAGGCGACATAAGAATAAAACAGCTGATATGGTATGGGAATGTATAGGGTTTGTATAGGGTAGGGCCTACCTTGAAGAAATGCAAGAGCGATACCGGGGTAGTGCTTCTGAAAGCCAAAAGAGGAAGTTCTTGAATTGGCCAGAGTTTAGTAAGGTATTCCCTAGGGCGAGTCCCACACAGGCCCCCCTGGTCACTTGAGGGGCTATGGAGCATAATGCATTCGCTCTTTGACCTCTCAAAAAAGGGTAGGGCATATATAGGGTAGACTGCTTGCCAAATAAAGTGCTGGACTAGTAACCACAAAAAATATGGAAAAGAGAAAGACCACACAAAAGCTAGAGAAAAGGCATGGACAGTGATGATCGGAGAAGGTGCTTAGAAAAAAGAAGACAGAGGCGAAAAAAGATTAGGAATCGGAAGGCGAAGCACGTTCTTCCTATTCTATTATTATTATTATAGTGTCATACTCGTTACCGAATATATGCGATTTTCCCGCTTGCTTTCGTATTGTGCGTTTTTGTTTGTTATTACTAAAAAACAAGAAACATACCATTTAATGTCGATTTCGAACCATTTAGTTGGGGAAGTTATTCCGGGACATGTACCCTCAGTGGTTGCCAGTTGCTTTTCGAGGGTAAAGTGATCGTAAAATTTTGATGTTGGTTTTTCAGGATTTGAACCATCAACCTTTACTTTAGCAAACAACGCACGGCCCAACTAAACAACGACCTCTCCTCGTTATAACCCGGTTATTATACAGGTTGCGGAGAAGTTGTAAAGGGAAAAGCCAAAGAAGAAGAAGAAGGTATTTAACCTGAAGAAGTAAAATATTTCGAAAAATCGAATGATAAAATGCTTTGAACAAAAACTTTAAGAAATGCGAGAGGGACATTTGGTTTTGCAGGATTTTTTTCCTTCTGGAAAAGCGTAAAAGGGAGGAAACGCTTAAATGGAAATTCTCTTTTTTTATTACAGATTTGGATTCTACGTTAGAAAATACTTTACTTTTACTTAAAACTCATTTTTTTCATCTTTTTATTTGGCGCTGTAATGGCAGGAAGAAATTATCGCAAAATTCATTTTCTTTCGCGGTTACAGCATCACCTACGATGATTAAAAAAATTGTTAATGGTAAAATTTATGTATTTTTTTTTCGCACAATCCGAATCTTTAATGAAAATTGGAGTACTCTTTTGGTAATTTAAAGTTGCGCCCATACCAAGAGAGGAAAATTTTAAATTTTAAAACTAAAACCTTTACGGATTAAAATTGTGCGGAAAAAATACTTAAATTTTATAAAAAAATATTTCTGGTAATCATCGTAGGTGACGGTGTAATTCCAGAAAAAAAATCTGGCAATAATTTCTTCCTGCGAATATAGTGCCAACTAAGATAATTAAAAAAGGAGTTTTAAGGAAATTATTTATTTTTTACAGCAATAATAAATTGGGGTGTCTAAGATTTTCGAATTGGTCTCTTTTACCGCCACACCTGGGGTGGGGAGCAAAAAACTTTAACAAAATCAAATGTCATTCGATGTATATCTTACTTGCACAGGTTAAATGCCGCACCCTGTATATATAAAAAGTCAAATATGCGTTATTAGCATATTGTGAAAAGTTCAGTTGTTTTTTTTATATCACAATTTAAAATTTTATTAATTTTCTTCTAAAGTATTATTGTTTCATATTGAAAATTTGTGTAACGTACCGATTACGTTCTAATTTTTCTAGAATGTAAGAAATGTAAATTTTGACGTATTAAAAACTCAAAAATTTACGTTATGTCGTTACAATTTTTTATGTTACATTTGAAAATTATGCAAATTTTGTGTAATTGTCACTATCTCCCATCCTGAATTGGCCCTTTTGTGAAAATTTTACAAATTAACTTAAGTTTACGATATATTTTAATTTATTAATATGTATTCTAATAATTATCTTACCACAATTAAAAGTACAAAGTAGATCCAATCCCAAAAACTGTGAGCGTCTTGAACATAATACATAATGTCGGTCCAACCCTCAAGGGAAATAACCTAAAAACAAAATCGATTATTTAAAAATATATAAAAATATTAAAAAAATAATGCCCGGTTCTATAAAGCGTAGTTAGATAACCATATGATTAAATTGACACTTGACATTTTTATTAACAACATTTTAACAATGTCATATGTCAATTTATTCATATCGTTAACTAATTACACTTTATAGAACCGGCTCTAAGAAAAGTGAGAATTAAAAAGAGAATGCGGTGCAAGGATTGTGGAAATTAATTGAAAACAGATCCAAATATCATCAATCACGAGTTTGTTTTTCTTTTAGCAAATTTGTGCTAATATTCACCAAATCCAACAAGCAGGGTTGCAAAATTATATATTTAGGCGCTTGCTAATTATAATATTCCAGGTATGCACCATTTCAACAAGACAAACACGTTCTTGTTATTTATTAACGACAAGGGATTAACGGATTACAAGTATTTGCACACGATTGTTACTAAATCCACTTGTAATTGTTTGCGTTTGGCAAATATTAAAAATATTTAAGTGTGCTTGATGTTTTATGAACAATAGAAGAATTTGAGAAAATTAAAAGGATCGAGCTACCTGTACTTAATTATCTCTAATTTGAAAAATTACTCTACTTTAGATGTAGATTAGGGGCATATTTGTTAAAAAAAATTTGAAAAATCCAAATAAATCATATTGCGTCATTTCAATAAATGTTAAAGTATCAAAAATTAATTGTTTAAAATTATTTTTAGAAAAATGATAAAAAAAATCAAAGTCACACATTTTGACCTACTATCAACACACGCATTAAAAAAAAATATTTTCCATTTCAATAGAAAATTAGGGGTGGAAAAAATGATATTTTATGTAATTTTGGGTAATTGTTAATTAAATTTTTGTTTAATGAAATTTGCTTGTAAATGAAGTGTCTCCACACGACCCTACGATATTTGAAAAAAAAACTTCACCCAATAATAAAAATGTATTAGTTAATGTTGTTCCATTTTCAAATTATCATTTCCGGTTCACCGATATTACCCAAAAAGTATAGATACACTTTCACACCCTATAAAAAATGAATGTGTGGTCATCATTCGACTTTCATTTACGAATTTAAAACATCTGTTACTTTTAATATAAATATATCTGTATTTCATTTATTATCAGCCAATTAGGTTGGCAGTATGTCTCTGCAACTTCATTTTGTTGTAAAATATATGTTGGCAATAACTCCGAAGTGCCATCCGTCACTTTTAAATATATATAACCTATTTGATTAATTGTCACCTGCTTATAATGACAGTATGTCTCTGCTACTTGATGGGCATAAATTTAATAAAACTTTGTTACAAATTCAATTCTAAACACTTTTGTACTGTTTTTTCCATAAACTTTTTAGTTTTAGAAATATTTGCAATGAAACGAAAATCCTAACCAATAAACTACCACTTCCGTCCGCTTGATGGATTTCAGCAAAAAGTCACTGGGACCTTCCAAATTTTGTTAAAAATTTAAATATTAATTTCCGGACTGATCAGTTAATCCGTAAAAATTGGCGAATTGTCTAAGCTATTTTGAATCATTTTTTGTAAATATTTCCCTTAGAATTGATAGATATAAAAAAAATCTACAAAACGTGATTGTGACAATTTTTAATTTAAAACATTTTTTTTATCCAGCATAGTTTTTTTTCACTTACGAAAAAGTCAAGTGAAGGACACTCAATTTTTTTTGCTAGAATCGCATGAAAATATATATTTTTTTAATATTAAAAATTAGTTTCTTACCAAAAATATGGCAACCCATGCCAGACCTATATTATCGAACGAAATCGTCCCTTTGAAAGGATTTACGCCTCCCTCTTTACAATTTGTGTAATACTGATTCCAGTTAACACATCCGATTTTATTAGGATCCAATCCCTCCTCATATGTGAGATTGCACGTGATATTTCCTACTTTGTACGCCGGTATATCCCTACAATAATGCATTCCTGAATGATCGTTCCTGCTACATATATAATCCTGCTCCTGGGATACGGAATAATATAGTGACAGATCTCTGTAACATAAAATTTATTACAATGTCTTCATAATCATTTTATACACACAAAAAAAAGCCAGGTATTCATAGAATGAGAAAATGTATTTTTTTAAATACAGTCGAACTTCTTTAAGTTGAATCATCATAAATTACTGAAAAAAAATTGAGTTACAGAAATAATTACGAAATGTGATCTTAAGGCAAAAATTTGCGAAAAATTCAAGATATAGAAAAATTTGATTCATAGAAGTTCGAGTTATAGAAGTTCGTTAGTTGTAATTAATTTTTGAAATAAATATATTTTTTTCAATATATAATAAGAAAGCCGATTTTCAAAAATAAATTATTTATTTTTTTAATTTTTAAATTTGGAAAATGCAAAAAAACGGAGTAAACGACAATGTCAATTTGATCCCTGTTGTAACACCAATTATGCATGGGCCACATCTACTTTACGTTCCGGCAAGAATCCTTTTTGTAACACCAATTAGGTATGGGCCACATCCACTTTACGTTCCGACAAGAATCCTTTTTGTAACACCATGCAGACCATATATTTATGTCATACTAAAAACGTAATGATAAATTTGGTTTACATTAAAATATGGTTCAGTACAATACCTAACAGCAAAGTCAGGTTTTAGTACTCAAATTTAATTAACACCATAAAGTTATCCAACGTTACCGAGAGGTTTCGTACTGCCTGATAAACAAAATGTCCGACAAAGTTATGTTTTTTTTTTCATTAACGTTATGTCGCTTACTATCAAGTACACACTATCTAGTACCAACAACACATCAGCAAAACTTTAGGTTATATCATATATTGTCAAATCATGATGTGTAGTATCATGTGGCGACAATATAAGATTTTGTGTCTTCGCATCAACATATAACTTAAAAGTCACGATTGGTACCGTCAAGTGAACGTCAGTCAAAGCCATAATTAGTCATTAATTTTATAGCAACCTCGACCACTGCTAATTAAATTACATCAATTTTTGTTCCTTTAATAACTTATACTGCACGTGGTCATAAGACCAATCAGCAATTTGACTTTATTCTAAACGATCTACAATGGATTAATCAAGAATTTCTCGCACTGGTATTTTTTGGTTCATTCTTTCTTTATTAGTTATTATTTAACTTGCACCTCTTACACATTGACTTTGTGTTAGTTGCACTAACTTTTACCTCACAAAGTCCGAGGGCTTGATTCTCTTCAGTCTTCTCATTCTGTTAGTTGAAACATTTATCATTGGTATAATCATGGAGCTTTATGGTTTTGGGCGATTCTTCTTATTTCCTGTTTTACTTTAGGGATTTTTAGGTCTTTATATAAGTCTGCACCTCGGATGTAATATGGGACGTCCACTTCATTACAAACGACTTTATTCTGAAACTTATGTATATTTTCTGACCTTGTACATCCCCAGAAATGCAAGCCATAGATCAGCAATTTGTTGGGTAATAAAACCTTTGATATGCTTCCAATCAGCACATATATCTTTTTAAATTTAGCATCAATCTTTTCCTCTTTTTTGACATGCATCTTCCATTTTAACCTCACATCCAAGTTTATACCTAGGTACATAGTTGAGTTTTCGGTATACAGGTATTCCCTTTATTGTTATTGGTAAATTCTTTTCTTATCGTCTTATTTGTAAAGTTATTATAATCAAATTTTAGTTCATTTTTTGGTCCAGCTTGCTTCAATTTCTGCATTGCTTTGGTTAACGCTAGTAGCGCAGTGTCATTAACAAAGAAGGGAACCCTAACTGTGTTTCCTTCTGGTACTTCAAATGTGTACAGAAGGTAAATGATTGATCTTAGCACGCTTCCTTAGAAGACTTCTGCCATTATTTGGTTTATCTTTGTTTGTTGTTGCAGTTTTGCTTTGGTTAATGCTAGTAGCGCAGTGTTATTAACAAAGATGGCAACCCTTACTGTGTTTCCTTCTGGTACTTCAAATGTGTACAGAAGGTAAATGAATGATCTCAGCACGCTTCCTTAGAAGACTTCTGCCATTATTTGGTTTATCTTTGTTTGTTGTTGTAGTTTTGCTTTGATTAATGCTAGTAGCGCAGTGTCATTAACAAAGAAGGCAACCCTTACTGTGTTTCCTTCTGGTACTTCAAATGTGTACAGAAGGTAGATGATTAATCTTAGCACGCTTCCTTAGAAGACTTCTGCCATTATTTGTTTTATCTTTGTTTGTTGTTGTAGTTTTGCTTTGGTTAATGCTAGTAGCGCAGTGTCATTAACAAAGATGGCAACCCTTACTGTGTTTCCTTCTGGTACTTCAAATGTGTACAGAAGGTAGATGATTGATCTTAGCACGCTTCCTTAGAAGACTTCTGCCATTATTTGGTTTATCTTTGTTTGTTGTTGTAGTTTTGCTTTGGTTAATGCTAGTAGCGCAGTGTCATTAACAAAGATGGCAACCCTTACTGTGTTTCCTTCTGGTACTTCAAATGTGTACAGAAGG
>JARJDX010116393.1:0-29915 GCA_030264735.1 Gymnusa sp. GC000175 | reverse complement strand
GCCTAGGATCGAGGCAAGGACTTCAGAAAACGGTTTTTTAGTTCTACCGATTTCTGAAGTCGAAAAAAATTTGGCACCCCCGGGTCGGAATCGCGACGAAGGGTAAATTTTCCACCTCCGTTGTTGCAAAAAAAACTCAGAAGTTGATTTCGACCCTCTAATATCAAGAGAAACAAACAATATTCTTGGCACCATAATTATTTGTGACGCTCTTTAGAATTCCGTCTTCTGCGTTTCGCTAGCTTGCGCCGTTCCCGAGACATGGCGTCACGACGCCAAATTTCAAAAGTGTCCCGGCGTCGTACCGTGAGTGGCACATTAATTTCGGGGAGCCTTAGGGTTACAAGACTTGTAGGGCTATTGAGCTGTGATGTAATAAAAAAATTCGCATCGCCGTTTTATAATATCTCGTAGGGATAAATTTTGCAACATTTCGAAAGCGCCACCAACACGTCTGATAAAATGCCAAATGAAGTCGACTTCCCGGGGTCTGACGATTGTGTAAATTAACATTTTTGTAGATCTTTAGATGGCCTACAAAAAAGGATTTAAAATTTTTTCGATCCGAGTTGGTGTTTCGGAGATGTCGTCGTTTGTTTTTTCAACTTTGAAGGCGTCGCGACGCCAAAGGGGACGTCGTAATTTTTTTTTAAAACAGTTTCAAGTAGCACTTGTACAGTACTTTATTTTCCTAAGAGAATTTTCTTAAATATGTTTCTGCGGCGGTCAAAAGGGCCAAAAACCTGTTTTTCGACAAAAAAATTTTAATAATTTTTTTAACCCATTTTTTATAACCGCGGAACGTCGAGTCGAACGAATTCTTTATAGATTTTTAGACGATCTCTAATTTTTACACGTAAACTTTTTCGATCCGACTTACAGTTGTGGAGATATCGTCAACAGTTCATATTACTCTTTTCAATTTTGAGAGCGTCGCGACGCCAAACGAAGAGTCGTAAAAAATATTTGAAAAAAGTTTCAGATAGCACCGAGAAAGCACTTTAATTCCCTGAAAGGAAATATTCCGAAATAATTTTCTTTGTTAGTCAAAAGAGCCGAAAACCTGATTTTTGCATTTTCGCTCTTTTCGACACTTTTGACCCCCAATATATTACCGAAGAATGTCGAACCATAAGACTTTTTTATAGACCGTGGGACGTTCTTTTGTGTTTACAGGGAAATTTTTTTGATCCGAATTACCGTTTCGGAGATATCGTCGTTCGTTTTTGAAACTTCGAACGGAGCGTCGTGAAATTTTTTCAAAGGCACATTCGAACAGAAGGTATCGAGTTGTTTGGGTGGTTTTCTGGACGACCTCCACGGCTATCGCCGTGTCGGTCAAAATCGTCGGTGAGGTTAGTTTGATTTTTGTGTGGTGAAGGGGAAGTTACGGTTTTATTAGTTTGTAATAACAAATAGTGTGTTTTCCGTAACTTTTTTATTTTCCTACATTTGTTGTCATAAATTCTTTTTTTTACCTTCCTTGCTTTTTTCCAAATTTGCATTAATCTGTTTGCATTGAGTTACGTCTTTGTTTTATACTTAATTTTAATTCGCAATATTCTGCAATGCATCTTTTAGTGTAAAGATATAATTGTAGGATAAATGTGTTAAACAAATATTATCAAAAGTCATAAGTTAATAATCACATGGAAGATTTAAAGAGAAAATTTTAAGAGAATTAATCCCTAAATCGAACACATGTGCGCTAAAGGATTTGCAAATGTTGCAGAAAAGCAAACATTGCTTCCACACACTAACTTGTGTGCACAAACAAGTTTGTGTTCAGACGATACATGTTCAACACAACACAAATCTTTCAAGCAAATTTATCATAGAATAACATTGTATCATCTTAAACATAATAATCATTTGATTAAAATTTAATGCATTATGGTGATAAAGTCATGGTTTTTTGGATGTGCTATTAAATGCAAACTAACTTATCCATTAAGGAATTGTGCTTTGAAAGTTCAAACTATAGTTTGCATGATATAAAGTGCGCGCTGTTTAAATCGATCCTAAGCGAGCCATCACAGTCTGGCTCTACTTGATCATTTAGGTATGTATAAATAGATTTTTATTTCAAAATTTGTTGTTTAATATATAACAAGTAAAGATGAGTATTTGGTTATACATATTTATTTATATTAAGTTTTATAAAGTTATATTCAACAAGCACTTAGATTGACAAATATCACCTTAATGATTTGATTAATTCTGATAATGTAAACGCGCTCGCTGTGTTACGTAATTTATTATTGGGGCAGGACATTTACGTAATAATTTAAAACCGTTCTCGCGCAAAATCAATATTGTTGTTTGTGTTCTGTTTTGGTTAAATAAATACAATTTTATAATTGATACTGTCGTTTTGCAAAGCTTGTTTTAAAACTAGGGAATTAGAGTTTTATATATGTGTAGCAGAAATTGCCTTGAAATAAAATATTATACACATGTTAGGCGAGGGTTGTAACGTTTTTTTTTTGTGAGACATATATAGCTACTTAAAATTTTTCTCGGGACTTGTAAGAATATATTCATTAGTCAAGTTGGCATCTCGCAAGAGAAAACAATTTATTTCACAAAGTGGGTACTGTTTGCTCCATGAATCGAGCGCGCAAGTACTTACTAAATTAACTGAAACTTTTTTTTATTACATATTCTTTTATTTCAAAAGATTGCTTAAAAGAACCGCAATGATATTGTTGTTAAATTAGGCTGGACATAAATATAAATATTAATCTAAAGTAAAACGCATGCGAATGATTAATCTTATACATGAATAGATTTTTACTCTCATATTGGCGTCGTTAAAGAAAATAAAAATACGAAACCAATAATTACTGTATTGAACAACATGTGATCATTTTAACTTTTGTTTACACCATGCTAGACTTTTTGACAGTTTTGTACCAATTTTTAAAGGCAAAAAAAAGATATTGCCTTTTATGTCAAGAAGATTGTTTCAGCAAACAAAATTAATTTTGATGGATGACGTTTTTCATATCTATTAGAAATGTGTCACAACTTTCATTGTATTATTATTGATGTAATATTGTTATTAATTTAAACAACGAGACGTTTTAATATGTATCAGCAAAAAAATATGGATTATACCTTTTATGTCGAAATTTAATTTTATCATTAATATGCAAGATCAATTAGAAAAAAACCAATCGGGACTTCTGTAATTTTATTTCAATCAGTTGTAAATGAACGACAATTTTATTTTAATTAATACCTCAATTAAAAAGTGATTTGTGACTTTATACAGGGCAATTTAAATATGGTCTTTATATATTTATTATTATTAATTATTTAAAATTCTTCTCTTCTTGTATTAATTAAATACATACCTATACAGGGTGTCCATTTTTGAGCCGCAACATTGGGAACTTAAATTGTGTATTTAGGAAAGTTATAAGCCAAAAACAAAATCGGCAAAAATTTAAATTTTCGGTTTATCTAGTAACCTATGCAAATTTTCGAAAAAAAAATACCGCATTCAATTAGTCTCCTAATGTGGCAACTTTGCCCTAATTTAACCGATCTCGTATCTTTTACGGTTCTTGATATGCCAATGGTGGGACTCTAAAAAACACCCCGTTTAGTGCATTTTTTTGGCCATATAAATTTGTTAAAATATTTACCAAGTTATAACTTTTATTTGCAATGAACATCAAGGTTCATCTGTGGGCAAAACAAAATATGTAATTTTCCCTATCGTTCAGTGCCCTCATTTTTTTTCCGGCACTACGTCTCTACGCCTTTAAAGTTAAAAAATAAAACGCCAATATCTCAATAAAAACAGTAACCATAATCAAAATTTTTTTTTCATGAAAATTAAAATCGTCTAAATATCTGTAAAAAAAATCACATGGCTCAAAGCGAGTTTTAAGATTTTGATTTGAAAATTTTCCGTTTTTTCAAAAAGTGAAAATTTTTTTGGCTTATTACTCCCATAGAAACTTATTAAAAAGAAATTCCTCTGGAAAAATAATGTACTAAATAAGCGCTATCGATTTTTTCAAAAAAAAACTTTCAGCGATCGACGCACGAAGATATCTCCGAAACGGTACCTGATCAAAAATGTGGTAAATAATTTTTTTGTAGAACATCTAAAGATTTACAAAGAAGTCTAATAACTCGAAAACGTGATATCCCCAGATTTAATTTAAATTTTTACGCGCGTGTTGGGGGCCTCATTTTTCAAAAATTTCAAAACCTTTCCGGCTTAGCTTTTAGAAAGTGACGATACTAATTTTTTTATTTCAATAAAGGGTTTCTACATTCATCCGTTATTGTTGTTAGCTCTTCCCAAAATTTATCTTTCACCTTCGTCCTACCATCTTTATTGAATCCTTATACTACTTGTATTGTTTTATAATACAGAAACGGTACCTGATCAAATATATTTGAAATAATTTTTTTGTAAAATATCTAAAGATCCACAAAAATGTCTTATAACTCGAAAACGTGAGATCCCCATATTTAAATTTTAATTTTTTAGCGCATGCCTTAGGGGCCTCATTTTTCAAAAATTTCAAAACCTTTCCGGCTTAGCTTTTAGAAAGTGACGATACTAATTTTTTCATTTCCATAAGGGGTTTCTACATTCATCCGTAATCGTTCTTAGCTCTTCCCAAAATTTATCTTTCACCTCCGTCCTTTCATCTTTATTGGATCCATCTACTTAAATTGTTTTACAATTTTCTTATGTATGTATGAACCCGTTTTTTGAGCAAGAGCTCTCGCTTTTGGGTGTGGACAATCTACTTTAAGCCCAATTTTTACGTCTTTAATGTGAGTAACAGGGCAGGTGTTACGTCACAGACGGGATCAACGGCTTTTAAGGTGTCTTCCGAACTACCCGAGAGCAGAAAGAAATTTTAAATCTAGAGATATAAATTGTTCCGGATTTGAACCCGGGAAATCTAGTATGCCAGTCCAGCGTTTTACCGCTCGGCTACTCTGCTCTCAAACAATTTTCTTCTGCATATTTTATTTTGACTTTCAGAATTTTTTAAGTGTATGCCTTTCATTCCTCTATATTTTTTACAATGTATGGATTATGCATACCACCACTGCCGCTGCTCGTTAATTTATTTCTAGTCCACTGTAAATGTAAACATGTCAATTTGTTATTTTTAGCCCTAGACCTTTTTTCTTCATTTCCGTTAGTATTTTAGGTCGGGCTTCCGAATTCATGTACTAATTTGTTCATTTGTTGTTTATGCTTTTTACAATCCAAACTTCAAATTTCCTTCGTTTCTTCTTAATTTTTTATTTATTTTTGTTTGATCTTTCTTTGGTAATACCTTATGTGCTATATACTTTGATTTTAATTTTCTTGTGCTTGTTGATTCGGTTTTTCAGTCCATTTCTTATTATTTATTTTGCTTTTTATTGCCAGTGTCCTTCCTTTTGTATGTATTGTTTGTGATAAAGCTACAAATTTTTGTTCGATCATACATTTTTCCCTGTTCTATTTTATCCCATACATATTATTCTCCAGTTGCAATTTTTTTATATTCAACTTTTATTTTATTTCTTTTCTTTCTTAGCTATGCTTTTGATTTCTTTTTGTACCAATTCTTCCTCCATGGTTAGGTTATTTTCAATATATTCTTTGTCTACCTTTCTTCTTAAACTTTGTTGTTTTATTAGCCATAGTTCAATTTCTGCAAGAATTATTTATTTTTATTTATTAACTATACATGCTTTTTTTTTGCAATCACCTTCAAATTTTCACCCAGGAAAATCTCCACATCTTTCTCTATATCTATGCTTCATTAACGCTAATTTTATTAATACCAATGTTGTTATTTCTCTTTTTTTTTTCTCCTTTTGTGCTCGTTCTTTCAATTGCTTCTTCCTACCAACTACCTGCTGTTTTCTTGTTACTATTTTTCTTTATTACTTCTCATTTATTGTTTTAATTTCTTTACTTCTTCTTTTAGTACGTTCGTGATCTTCGCGATTTTTATAATTACACCATATTTATTGAAACAGAACATTAATAATGTGGCTATCGCTTGACTTTGATCATGCATTGAAAAATGTTATTTTCTTTAAATTAAAAAAAACTACTTTATGTAGTTTAAAAGTAAAGTATATGGCTTTTAATTGTGTTCATTCAGAGGTGGAGAACTTAAGTGCGAAACATTGCTTTTAAGTAGCGTTGAGACACAGTTGAGATATAGTTGAGACACACTGAGGTATGCAGATATAACAGGTAGTTTAATGATCTTCTGTATGCATATATTTTGTTTTGTAAATGGTTTTTGTAGTTAAATTTTATTTTGCGGAAGTTAAAAAGTAAATTGTTATGGATTTTAGATATTTAATGAGTAAAGTAGAGTTTTTGTAGTATAATTAATGTTGAGATCGTGTTTGGCCGGTTGAATTTGTATTTTGTAGTAGTCGAGTATATTTAAATTAAGGAAGACAGTATATATTGGGTGAATTTGTAAATAAGAAGAATTTAGAGAAGTGTGCATTAAATGTCAATAGGTTGAAGATTTATGTTCTAAATCAATTTAAGACGGTAGTCGCGGGTGGAAACTGAATAGGCACCGGAATTGCAACGTGTAGGGCAAATAAACTTAAAATCGATTCCCAATAACGCCAGTTATCGCTTACGAACCATTACACACGTTACATATCAGTGCATATATCGTATTGACTACTCCATTTCTCTGCTATAACCGCTCAATATATGAGTTTTGTTTATTTTTATTGCCACCTTTACCGAGCCCTACAAAAATCACTATAAATTTTAACTGTATGCACTACTCGCTATTAAATTTTTCCCTACATAAAACACGAAATGAATGCTACAGACTATATTTAAAATGAATTTAACTTGTTTACATGTTTGTATTCTACACAAGTTAGCAGAACTCTATTTCTTTGATACTCTCAGATATTTCAGATTTCTCCATTTATTTCTCAACCCTCGCCATTCCCTTTTAACTTCCTAAACATCAATAAAAAGATTTCAATCTTATTATACCGAAACAGTCTTACAACAAGTTAATTTATTTCCAATTTTGAATTTAAAACAACTTCGATGATTAATCAATTAAAAAAATAACTAGAAACAAAATCAGCAAAATGTAAATATATCGAAAAGTTCCATATTCCTGTTCTGAAAAATTATGCAGAATAACGCGTTTAAAATTTTATTTAAAGAAAACACGAAATCATACTATTGGAAATATTGCAGATCCGATTCGAACGAAAGCTCTCATAAAGAGCAATATAAGCTTGATATTGAAATTCCATAAAATTGGAAAACAATATTCCGTCAGTGGCCGCAAATATTTCCAAATGAATGAAACTGTGTGCATTTTCAATTACATTTTTTTTAAATCTTCTTTATCTATTTCAAATTTGCAATAATAAAAAAAATCTACATACCTTTTATTATACAGTTTTAATCACTAAACTAATTAATTGTGGCGCCAAAATTAGATCAACAGAATGTAGAGGCTAGACAAACAGGATAAAACTTTTTTATGGAAGAGGAAATCTTTCAAGGACGTTATGCCGAATTTACCTAGGGTGCTTTTTAAGCCGCAAAACTCATACCTACCTAAAAACCCCCCGTCCATTTTCTTTAAGTAACAGTGTGACTACCTCGGTATTACTTCGCTGCCGTTTATATTTTAATTTGTTTTCTGTTTGAATTTTCCTTTCGTCGTCTTTCTTTTATCTTATTCTCCCCTTTATCAATTATTTCTTTTTGCTTTCTGGCATTGTGTCCACTATGTTGTTATTGATCTAAGCTTTCTCTCTATTTCATGACAGGTCTTTTCCCTAATCTTTGTCTATGAGTCGCCCTTCAATATTTCCCTTCAATTATATTCCGGGGTGTCTACGTTGATGCAATATATGCACTTATGAATAATTTTATCCTCTTAAGGTATGACCCAAAACAGCTATTTCCTGTTACCCAACCGTATTCAATCCGTTAAAAACAGAATAATGTAATATCCTATTGCACCCGGTGCGGATTTTTTTTCGAACGGTTTGTTTGTGGCGTCTAAAAGTAAATCTAGCCATCATGAGTCTAGATGCTTCTTTATTGATGTGTTGTTATAGTCGATTATTATGTAAATCTGCTTGTCGTTTGCTGACGTCACCAACCATCTCTACTCCGAGGTCACGGTGAAGGTCGGTTGATCGAACAACCACACTGTCGTACTACCTGTTTATACAGGAGTATCTTGTTTATTAAAAGCTTGAAGTGCCTTCCTAGTACCCAGAACATTTTTCGGAATTAATTGTTAAGTTCCTCGACATTTTTCTTGACGTGTTCGTTCCATCAAAGCTTGACGTCAAGATTCATTCCGACGTATTTAGCAGTGTTGAGGGGTTCTAGATGTACGCCATTGACAGATATTGTTTTCTGGTCTGTTTTCTTACTTGTAAAGTTAATGTATGTAAATTTAGGCTCATTAATTCTAATTCGCCAGTTCTAAGTCCAGGTGAAGACATTATTTACAGCTTGTTGGAGTCTACCTGTTAACTATTTAATTGTGTTTCCGACTGTCAAAAGTACTATATCGTTTGCAAAGGTAGCTACTCTGGTAATAAATATTTGCGGCATATCATTGAAATATAGCAAATATAGTACCGGCCCAAGTACACTTCCTTGTAGTACCACAGCGCATATGTCTTTTAGCCCGGAGTATGCGTCTTCTTCCCGGATTCGGCATCTTCGTTCAAAAACGTATGATTTAAGCAACAGATGGTACTGCTTTGGTAGGATAGAGTTCATTTTGTATAGCAGGTCTTTGTGCCAGAGGCGGTCAAACGCTTGCGATATATCCAGAAAGATTACAGAGCAATGTTTTTCCTTCTCTTTTTTTTAATGATATCAGTTATGTAGTGGATTTGGTTTATCGTAGCGTGTTTGTTGCGGAAGCCAAATTGGTGAGTGGCCAGTGTTTTTTTTTTTTCAAGTTTTTTTGAGGATCGTGCAAGATATTAGGTTAGGTTAGGTTAGGAGCTTTTTTGTGTTGAGATATCGGATCTCTTCTTTTATCTCTTTTGGTATGACTAGTGAAATCTTGTCATCGTAGTCAGTGCGGATGATCTTTCTTTTGCCATAAGA
Source organism: Gymnusa sp. GC000175 (assembly GCA_030264735.1). Taxonomy (NCBI): domain Eukaryota; kingdom Metazoa; phylum Arthropoda; class Insecta; order Coleoptera; family Staphylinidae; genus Gymnusa; species Gymnusa sp. GC000175. The sequence continues at coordinate 20,791 of JARJDX010116393.1, read as the reverse complement.
TGCATCAGGATTACCACGTATATCGGTTGACGCCGTTCTAAACGCACAAGTGACCTATTGCAGCTTTCCTCTGCGCCTTCTTTAGAAGTTTCTCATATTTCTTCTTATTACCTATGTAATCTTACCATTCTGGAATACCATATAGTATAAATAAGGTAACTAAGGCGCAAATTGTCCTTCTGCCGTTTGATATAGCTCTTTCCACGTTTGGCATAAGCCGGCTGAGTGTGATTACAGCTCATTCCTCTTTTTTAAAAGTTTTGTCGATGTGTAACCCTATGTTAAAAAATTTACTATAATTACTCTCAAGCAATTCAGGCTTTGTTGTTTATTTCTTTTTGCCCTACCTTAAACTTTATCTGTTTTACGCTATTATTTACCGCAGTTAATAGTACATCATGTTTTTGATGCTCCAGTTGAAGGACCTCCTGTTCCAGCCAAACATCTATTTTAAAAAATTGCCAATTCTATATCTTTGACTATGTTCTCTTTCTTTAGGCCTTTCATCAAGATTTCCTGATTATTCTCGTATCCTACTAGTAGTGTTTTTTTCGGTAGTTTTATTCTAAACATGTTATTACACAGGGTGGCGCGCATGGATTTTATTAGGTCATTGCTTTTCTCCTAACGATCCTAGAATGTTAAAAGTGGGACGATTCGAAAGAGGGGAATGAGAAGTTTAAATTTCACGCGGTTTAGGTCGCAATATTGGAGTGGTCCGTTGAAGAATGTTTTTTTTCTGTGCAGACCCATTTCTCGAACGGCCGTCCTAGAATTTTTTATTGTCTCAATTGAAAGAGATGGAACTGAAAAAGTTTTAGTTTCAGCGGGTCGGGGCCACAACCCACACAGCAAGGGTTTGCATGGACTCCCCGGACGCCTTATCTCCCTAAGAGGCGATATGAACTTGCACGCTCTCCAGATTTGGTCGCTTGCGATTTTTTCCTGTGGGCATACCTAAAAACTCTGGTGTACAACAATCGTCCTAGGACCTTATAAGTATAAGCCCTTAAGAACAATATTCGAGCCCATATGGCCGAAATTCCTGTGGCAATGCTTCAAAGAGTGCACGAAAACTTCAGAAATAGGCTTACTCGGTGTTTGGAGTGTGAGAGGCGCCATATGGGGGACACATTGTTCAAAACCGTGTAAACTTAAATTTCCAATGTTAATAGATAGGGAAAAAATAAAAAATTTATCATTTCGTAACAGTCTGCGTTTTATTCCATTTTTAAATTCATGCGTCTGCCGCGCTTCACCCTTTAGTATATGTTTCACACTATTGGTCCCACGTCTAAGCCCTGTGGTGTTTATCATGATATATTTAGGATGAGGTATTCACATTAGTACTTCTATGGTCTAGAGATAAGTGCACATCATATTAATAAGATATTGAGAGGCTAGTTTTTCTCCTAAGTTTATAATTATGCCTGCTTAAGCGACAATCGCTAACAGTTAAAGGCGTTTTTGACGTCCAGAGTGTTCACAATGAGATACTTATAACTGTATATCTTTTTGCCTCATTAACAATTGGTTTTACTCTCTGTATGGTGCCTATGGTCGATCTTTTTTTTCCGAATCCATATTGTTGATCAAATAACCCATCACATTTTCTCTTCTCTTTGATCAACATATTCTTTGTTTCCTGTTTAAATAGTTACCCTATTGTGTTTATAAGACACATATACTGTAGAATTATTTTCTTTTTTTGCTTCTCCTGTAATGTTAGCTTGACTGCTTTACCCTAATCGGGGAATATTTCTTCTATTTTTAACCCATTAAAGATGCGATCGCGTTGTTCTTGTAACATGTGGTGTTTTTCGTGACTTTAATGCTGTATAAACGTCTTTCCAATTTAAGTCTGTTAATTATCTTTATATTTTTCCCGTCTCAGCTTTTCCAGAACCGCCTGGGATCTTGTCCATCTACCATTATCCATCCACCATTATCATTAATTAAACCATGACTTGTAAATTATAAAAGTATAATAAAAATAATGCAGGACTGTAATAAACATTCAAAAGCTCTATTTTAACTTTTAAAAAGTTTTTAAACAGAAGTATTTGCATATTAGGAAAAGCATTTTTTGCTTTAAAAGTATGGTACAACTTGTTAATTTGTTTTATTAAAAGCGGAAATATTTATGAATAGCAATGAAAACTACTTACTGAAATAATTGTTTTAATGTAAGAAGTAAAAATAATTGAACAAAATACCAGTATTAATTAAGTACTTTGCACAAAAGGTATTTAACTGTTAAAACTTTAAAGTATTTGCATGTTTAAGTGGCATTGTTTTTCTTTTGATTTTACCGGCAAATTACAATTTTAATTCAAATGAATTAATTACAAAAATATTTAAGTTTTAAATGACTGAATAATTATTATACAGAGCGTGTTTAAAATGATCCATACTTTTAATCTAAATGTGGCAACGAGCAAAATATTCGACAAATATATCTACTGTATATATCAGCGTAAGAGACCTTTATATACCTTCGTAAAAGAGCTGTATATTACGGCGAAGAAGACTTGTATAAGTCGGCATACTATACCTGTATATAACGGCGTATGAGACCTGTATAAACCTGCGTACGAGATCTGTATATACCAGCGTACAAGGCCCGTATATTTATGGGTACGAAACGGCGTACAAGATCTAATTATACTTGTGTACAAGACCTTTATATGACAGCGTACAATAGCTGCACATACAGCGTACGAAAACTGTTTAAACAAACCTGCGAGACCTGTATAAACCGGCGTACGAGAGCTGTATAAACCTTCGTACAAGATCTGTATATACCAGCGTACAAAGCCCGTATATTTCGGGGTACGAAACGGCGTACAAGATCTTATTGTACTGGCGTACGAGACATTTACATGCGAGCGTACAAAAGCTGCATATACGGCGTTCGAAAACTGTTTATACCAACCTGCGGCACCTGTAAATACCGGCGTACGAGACCTGTATAAACCTGCGTACGAGATCTGTATATACCAGCGTATACGGCCTGTATATTGCGGGGTACGAAACTGCGTACAAGATCTAAATATACTGCCGTACGAGACCTTTATATGCCAGCGTATGAAACCTGCACATGCGGCGTACGAGAAAAGTATATACCAACCTGCAGAACCTGTATATACCGGCGTTTGAGATCTGTATATACTAGCGTAGGAGACTTTTATATACTGGTATTTAAAACCTCTGTATATACCGGCAATCAAGATCTATATATTGACGAACGGAACCTTTATACATCAGCGTACGAAACCTGTATATACCGGCGTACGATACCTGTATATACCTGCGTACCACCCTAAAATACACAGTAAATTTGTGTGTGCCTAAAAATTACACTAAGGCTTATACGCAGACTTTCTTATATACATCGACGGTATAATTAATTTTTAAAATAATATTTTATTAAATAAGTTGCTTTAATATTTATTTAAATTAATAATATATAATGAACATTACGATTCAAGTTTCATCCAACTTTAATATATCTTATCACACAATCTTCGTTAGAAATGCACAACTTTATGAGCTATCTTTGAAAAAGTTTCATGCAGTATATTCGAATTAGTCTCTACAATACAAATGTGACAAGAACCAAGGCGATAAGAACACCGAGAAGCTTATAAAAACACTCATAATTTAACTGTAATCCTTTACAATTTCCAATTGCAAACATGTAGGTGCGTGCAATATTAAACACATCACGTCGTAGATAAATTTCGGGTCTGCAAGGATCCGTAAATATTTCTGTATGTAAATAACGGGGTAGCTTAAGGCGCTAGACTAATATTCTACTTTTAAATGGAAACACGTCTCGTAGTAAAATTTCGTGATTACTTTCAAGGAAATCTATTGGTAATAAAAAAAGGTTTCGCGTGTTTATGAAACGTTAACACACGACGAATCAACAAGTGATAATAATTATTTTACGTATATTACTTTTACAGTTAACGTTAATTTCTTTATTTGTTATTAATAACATTTAATTAATATTTTAATTATTACACAATATTTTTAAGTCCAATTATTTGTAAAAGTTTTGAAAGATTGGACGTAATATAAAGACGAACATGAAATGTAAAGCGAAACGTTGGTAACCACAAATATATCTATTCAACTCCTTGCTTACCCTGGCGACATTCAGTTAAACAGACGTTTTGGCCATCTCGTGTCCTCCATTAGCAGTATGTTCCCCGGCTTCCTTTCTTAATTCTATTCAGAATTGTTTGCGGTGCCGACATTATTTCCCAAATTTATTCGTTCCTCACTCCTTCTAGGAAACAGGTATACTACTAAATGGTTGAGTGGCTTACTTTAAATTAAACGATGATTTCTGTTTTACGATAAAGTAATCGATAATGAAATTTTGCTGCATGGAAGATGTGCCAATTTTGTGACTTTTTGGTCACATTTTTTACACATTTCTAAGAATCTATTTTCTTTCTCATTTTTTAGATCTTTAGCAAACTTTCCTAGTATCTTATTTTTTTTCTCTGTTTTTTACTTTACGCCACTTGCTTTTATTATAATCTTGGGCATCTTTAATGTCACCTAATACCTTCGTCATTTCTTCGTGGATTTGACGTTTAATTTGTTTTTTCATAAAAACGATTTGTTTTAATAAATATGTTACTCTGTAAAATAATCTGTCCATTAGAAATACCTTTAAAATTTTAAAAATTTTGCTTTTATTTTTAATTTTCAACGATTTGGGTTAAGGATTTGATATTTTTGTCACTATTAATATTTTATAATATAAAATATGTGATAAAATGTATATTAGCGGTTTAAGCAACGGCTTAATATCATTTTAAAACCCTTTTAATGGTTTATAAATATTTATTAGCTGATCAAGCATAAAGTGTCAGATGGTAATATTCTCTAATCTATTTCTACACTTGCGAAATTACCAAATTTTCACATTATTTGCTTAAACTTGAAAATTTGCGGATGCATTCTCAGTATTCAGTGACCTATTGAAAATTTTCCATTAACTGCTTGAGCAGTTCCGCCATTCGCTTCTAGCATTGCATCCTTTTTGTCTCTTTTAATTAGCTTAATAAAAATCTAAAATGCAAATCTGCAAGGTGTTAAGTTAATCCACGTTCGTAATAGTACATTTCTAGTCAACAATAACATAAATTTCAATGCAAATTGCTCCATGTTTGCTATAACCTCCGCAACCCTCGAGAACGGTACGCGAGTGCTAGGTCTGGCCCAAGGGAAATAAACCACCCCTAGTATAGTAAGAGGTGCGAGGATATTCGTCAACAGCGTTTAAAACTGCCCCGTAAATGATATTGCACAGTCGACTTGAGACAACACATAAATTACGATGTCCTGCTCCTGCTACTGTTTCACCCACCACTTTAAAACTCTGAATATGAAAATACCGGCGCTCAACCACATATTATATGACTAACAGAAGCAAGTAGAACCCGGAAAAAATAACATTTCAGCGAAAAAGGATTTACTAGTGATCTTAAGGACTATAAAGCGTTGCAGGCAGACAATTGTCTCCATGCGATTTATACACCATAAAAGAACACTACTGGAAAATTATACTTTTATATATGTTAGAGTCTAAATGTATATTCGATATTCCTCTTCAAGAATGCAATTTAAGCCATTTACTTATTGTATTTTGCTCATTTCAACGATTCAGTCTAAGTATTATTGCACTTTTATACATGCCCCAATGTGTTTGTATAAATAATTTGAGTTTTAATTTTTAAATCATTTGCGCTTTAAGTTTTTCCTGAAACTGCCGTTGAAATGCACACATTTTGCATATTCGTGGAAAACAGCATTACATAGGGAACTATAAAACTGAATCTAAAGTCTAAGTGGTTAAACGTTGAGGCAATTTAGACGAGTAAAACAAAAGAAACTTTACTAGGATTAATCTTGTGCAGGAAACCTAATTAAGTTAAAATTGAATATCCCGAGTAAATATTTAGTAATAATGATTGGAAGTTTGAATTGAAAGTGAAGAAAAGCTGCTGCTCAGTTGTAAAATGTTTTTGTGTGCTTTCAAATAACATGGCAAACCGCTTGAATGCATTTCTTAGGATATTATTGGATGGACAAACCCTGTATATAGACAATAGCTAAAATATTTGCCTACATCTGCAGTGAGTCTATTAGTAAATTCCTTCATTGGTGGGAAAATTCGAAACACGTGCACTATTTCATATAACCAAACCAATGTGTTCACGTTTTGAATTGTTCAATGCATTTACACATCCCTTAATTACACTGCACCCTATAAAAAACACTATTAATCATAAAATATAAAAAAGTAGTGATCTGTGAATATTTTTAATTGGCATGACCATTATTGATCGATTATTTAACAAAAAAAATTTAAATTTAAAAAATATTTTATTAAAAATTTCGCAAATAACAAAATTTCGATTTTCTTTTTTATTTATAACTTACGCAATGCACCGTAAGGAATTCTCTAATTATTGTATCTAAAAAAGCTTCAAGTAAAAGTTTTTTGTTATAAAATTTTGTATTTTAATCAATAAAAAAATATAAACTACATGCGTTGTAAAGGCGTAAATTTTGAAAATTACCTTATAAATACCGAAGGCTATAAATTAAGGCGGTGTTTGATTTATATATTTGTTATTTTTGACAAAATATTTATAATCATCTGATTAAATTTATCAATTATTATTCAGCCTTAATTTTTTTTAATGCCAGACAAATTTTACCACTCTTAATTTTCATCCCATTCTTCCGCTTCTTCCTTTTCTTTCTTTTCTTTTACTTCTACATCGACATCGATATACTGAACATAGAGCAGGTCTCTTGAAGGTCGATATAACTTTGTAATACGATTTGTTGTATACGTCGGGACTCGCAAACAGGGATAGTACCATTTCATAATCTTCTTCTTCTTGTATTCAGCGTCTCCCTCGGAGGTTGCTGATCAACATGACAATCTTTACTTTAGAGATGGCTGCGTGGAATAATTCAGTGGATGGTGGTTTTAACCAATCCCGTACCATGAGATTCTGCGATGGCCTATGCTTCTACGTCCCACAATTTTGTAAATTAAGTTGCAGAATTTTATATTTTGAGATGCGAGCTATGTACCCAAGAAATTCCAATTTTCCATATTTTTTACTAAATAGGACTTCCAGTTCTTTGTCCATTCTTTCTTGGACCAGTTTGTTTGTGACGTGGTCCACCCAACGGATTTTTAACATCCGTCTGTAGACCCACATCTCAAAGGCTTATCTTTGATGTTTTCTTTTTCAGGGTCCATCCTTCTAGTCCGTACTGGGAAAACGTAACAACGGACCATTCTTATTCTCCGATTCAAAAAAAGGTTTTAATCTTTTAGCAGTTTCTTTAGTTTGATAAATATCCATCTAGCTTGCTAGATTCTTGCCAAGATGTCGTCTCGATGTGTGATTTGGTGGTTAAGTTTGGTGCCAAGGTATTTAAAGTGTGGGACCTGTTCTATTATCCACTGCTTATAATATTCTTGTTGGATATTACCATTATTTTGGTCTTGGTGGTGTTTATGTTAAGTCCGTATATTATGCTCGTTGTTGTCACTCTAATTATTATTGCTTGTAGTCTACCTAGACCGCTTGCTAGCAGTGCGGTGTCGTCAGCGTTCCTGATATTGTTCATAGGTCTTTCGTTGATTATTATTCCTGCCGCCTCATTTCCCAATGCTCCCCGAAAAATGTATTCCGAGTAGATGCATTGGGAAAAGGATACATTCTTGTCTAACTCCTTGTTGGATAGAGACTTCTTCCGTGAGGTTGTTGTCATGTCTCACGCTCGCAGTGTGTACCCAATAAAGGTTAGTTATTATCCTTATGTCCTAATAATCAATAGTAATCTTCTGCAAAATATACAGGAGTTTGTCATGCTTCACATTATTAAAGGTTTTGCTGTAGTCTAGGAAGCACATATATACATCTTGATTTACTTCCAGGTACCTTTGTGCTAGGACATTAAAGGCAAAAATGGCTTCCCTGGTTCCCATTTCATTTCGGAACCAAAATTCCGTTTCTAAGGTCTCAGTCCCACACTTATTATATATTCTGGTGTTGATAATTCTTAGGAATATTTTTAGGATTTGGCTCATTTGGCTTATAAGCCGATGGTCGTCACGCTTTGACGCTCGGGGCTTTAGTATTAGGATAAAGGTGGAAAGAAGCAATTCTTTTGGGATTTGGCCTGTTCTGTATATATCGTTGAACAATGATAACAGCAATTGAACATTGGTCTAGTAGTTTTAATACTTCACAGTACACTTCGTCCGGTCCTGCGGCTTTACCAGAATTTGCTAGTTTTATGGCATGTTCGACCTTCGCGAGGCATCTGGCCAATTCTATGAGAGTTTAGCTAAGATTTTGGAACGGATTTTGGATAAGGAACATATAATTTATATAATTAATGTTTATTAGGATCTCTAATTTTCTTATTTCTATTTTAGGTTAAGGGTTTGTTTAGAGTTTTATTTTCATGCAATTTTCTACAGGAACATGTAATTTATATAATTGATGTTTATAAATGGTTAATTTTTAATTATTAAAATTTTAATTAAATACATTTATACAACTTTTTACTGTTTTTTTTAGTCCAGCGTAGTGCCCGGGCACAACTAGCCCCTGCTCAGGCTTACAAATAATTCTAATTTCGTGAGTCGTACTTTATAGCCCCAATCTTCAGGGCTAATTGCAAAATGTTCTTTTAAACACTAATCTTTAATGCACCTACTACACATTTAACCCTAAACAGTTTTAGGAACTACTTAAAGCACGTCTGCTTCCTTCAGCTGTCCTCTTTTTTCTTTCTTTTTGTTTTTTATTTTTTCCCTTCATTCGCTTCTTTCCCTTTTGATTTTTCTTATTTTTCTTCTATAAGTGCCACATGCATTTCTAGTATATATAAAGAATTAAAGAGATTTTTATGTTATGGTTTAAGTGTGGTTTATGCTCTAATTTCTTACAATCAAGAAATTAAAATTAATTGCTTCTTGCCAACGTTTCGCTCGCCATTGCAGGGAGCATTCGCCTTAAGAATTCTCCCTACAATGGCGAGCGAAACGTTGACAGCAAGCAATAAAAATACGCGACGTAAACCCGAAAGTAAAAAAATTTACATCGACTCAAGTCGTGAAAGCTTAAATTCTAAATTAAGTTTTTAGCATTTTTCCAAATAATGAAGATTTCAGTAAGAAAAACCTAGTCGATTAAAGAGTTTTATAATCATTTTTTATTAATTTGTTTTTAATTATAGCAAACAATATAAGGTTTATATTTAAGAGGAAATATTATAATAAAAAAATATAAAATACTTCAAAAAAGTTATTTTGTGATCAAGCTGTGTAAATAAAAAAGTTTTAATTTGATGCTTTTGATAAAAAAAGTATTCTTGTTGTATACTTTACAATGATATAGTATAAAATTAAAACTTACTATTACCTAATTGAATTACATTCTTGAAAAGTTCTTAGTAAGTTTGGAAGTAAATTTTTATACATGAAAAAATGTCTGAGCGCTTGTTTTAATTCGATAAACGAAGAGTGCAGTGCGCTGAGGATAAAAATAGTTTCGTAACAGATGAAACTTTTATGAAAACTAGTATGTCCTTTAGTGCCTTTGTAAACACCGTCATTAATTCAAACGACTTAATTAAATTTAAGAAAGAACAGCATATACAACTGTAGAACATCGCGTCCTTTTGTTCAGCCCCGCTTGCAGGATAAATAAGTGAAAACAAGCTGTTTTCTTTCACATGGAATAAAAAGCACAAACAGAATTACCACAAAACCATATCCTCTTGTATAATCATACTAATCTTCATGTTAAATAAAATAAAAATATGCATACTTAACATTTTCCATTTTCCACTTTGTGTATTGTGTAAAATAACATAACATAAATTCCTGTAAATTAATTTGTTCGTGTTCTAATAATTAGTCCTCGATGTGCAGGATGCAAAGTGTTTATTGCTGTACATTTATCTTAAAGTTTCTGTGCATATATTCCTTAGGCTGTTCAGAGTTACGTCCTAAATTCCCCTAATAAAATTATCAGCATAACGCCAGTAGCAACATTTAATTTTCTTGATCGGCCGTCAAATTTGAAACTGGAAGTTTATTTATTGATTACCTTAAATTTCAAAAGGTATTTTTTTTTTACTTTTAAGGGTTGCTAATGAATGAAGCGAGTGCGTGCGCACGTTGATTAAAAACTCGTGTTAAAAAAATGGAATATCATGGCGAGGGTATAGGGTAGGGTATAGTATATGTCGCTAATGGCATAGCCGTTTGGCCCATGATATGATGTTATTATCATAGCCCTGCAATGCTATCCAGCACAGATCTCTATTGAGGACGCAGCACAATTTCTCTCTCTACATGATTTAGCTTTGCTGTATGTACAGTTACAAAGTCGCCTGTATAAACATATTTACTATCGATACCCAACAACATGTATAGATAATAAATTATATCAACTATATAATTCAAAATTGATGAAATTATCAAATTTAACAACTCGCTGACGTGCGGGTTACATCTCAATTAATGGTTTTTAATTATTCTTACATCCATCAAAAACTTTAAAAACCATTTTTTAAGTTACTTTTTTTCTTACTTTCGAGTTTAAGTCATGTAGTAACTATAATTTAAGTCGTGAAAGATTAAACTAAATTTATTTAGATTTTTATTTAATTTAAATTATGCCAAATTTTTAGTTTCATTCCATCTGATAAGCCTTAGTCATCAACTATGTTGTTTTCTTTAATAAACTCACTTCGCACATTTTTAAAGCTTTATTAACTCTCCTAAGATTAAAACTAGGATGATTATATCTCCCTTGCGACACCCTTACGTCTAATAAAATATAAGATAATTTTTTAGGTTCAAAAAACTGCTTTATTCCTCACCATCGGGATTAATACTCATACTTTATCGCCCTTTTTCATTTTTTTTATCGCAACATTGTGGAAAGCATCATTGAAAATTACAACTTGCAAACCAAATTTTAAATTTTTCTCATCCCTTATAGAATCGTTATTGCATTAATAAAATATGAGGCGTGCGACATTCCTCATTTTGCAAACATATAAAATACAAATAAAAATGTAATTTTGGTAATGACCTGAATTTTTTGTATTTGAAAAGTTCGCGCGCGAGAAGGGGCGAAGTATTCAATGTATATTTTAATGTGTGAAGTTGAGATGTAATTTGAATATTTTTGTTGCAGTCTCTCCAATGATTTGGGTACCAAATCAGTTGGTGGGTGCACCTGCTGGTACTGACGTTACAATTGATTGCCATACTGAAGCTTATCCAAGAGCTATAAGCTATTGGGTATACGACAATGTTATGCTTCTTCCCAACAAGAAGTATGGCACCGAAACGATGGAAAACAGCTATCGAGCTCACATGAAATTGACGGTGCGCAACCTCCAAGTGGGTGACTTTGGAAACTACAGATGCATATCCAAGAATTCTCTTGGGGAGACTGAAGGATCCATCAGACTCTACGGTAAATAAAATATTTCTGCCTAAGCTTAAAACGAATTTATCTATTCGCATGTTCTCTAAGATTCTTTTATCGTTTCTTTTTAAATTTTTACTGCTTAAAGAAAAACACATCACAATCTACACAACCCTTATAAAATAAAATAAGTATTAAAATTTAAATAAAATTAACAAATATTACAAATCATTTGACCTAAACATTTAAAAATTATATTTAAATAATTTAAAAAAAAAAGTTATATAAACAAAAAAGAATGTTTCGTTTTTGTTAGTTACTCATTTTAAAATTCAAGGTCCGAGTGTCTAAAATATCCAAATAAAAAATTATTATTGTCCGAGATAAATAAATAAAACTACTATATTTGTGCAAAATTTTTAAGTTAAATATTTAAACAATATTCATCCAAGAAAATAACATCAAAGTTTAAATTTTTACACTCATAACAATTTTTCTAGCTTGTAGAAAAACTTTCTAGCGTAGGTTTTTAAAGAAGTTTTAAATTTCCAGGGAGAAATAAGTGGCAAAGCAATTTTGTTTCAAGACATTGCTTTTAAAGCAAAGGTAAAAAATAATACACAAAAAGGAAGGCAGGTATTACTGCAAGCATTTTCAGTTGCATAGTAAAGAAAATATTAATAATAATAATTTACAAAAAATTGTTTTAGGTAAAAGTTACGTATTTTTATTGGTAGAATCTAAATTTATAATTTACAATAAAAAAAGGATGTTCTTGCTTAAAATTACAAAGTTGCCCCCCTTTCCACCCAAAAAGGGGGGAAGGAAAGGCTTTATAATGGCATTATTGAATTGCTCCAATAAAAATAATAAATACGTGTTTCTTTAGATTTTTAATTAAAATTTCAAAAAAAATTATTTCTCGAAATATTTGACCGTTTCTGACTTTTGTGTTGCGCAATTCTGGACTTAAGTAATTGGCATGTTTGTCCAATATAATTTAATTCAAACACAAAATTTTGTTAAACATGTCAAAAACGATAAAACTGGTAATTTTTGTTTATAATTTATGCACATGAAGTATATTTTTAGGACCTCTCATCTGTTTTTACTTTATCACAGATAAAGTATTGTAATCGTCAAAAAGAGTTGAGATTTTAGTGGCAATACACCTTTTAAGGTCCCCTGAACAAGAATTGATTAAAATTAAGAAATGTCTGTGTGGATGTTTGTGTGTGTGTATGTGTGGCGCGTTTTTGTGGGCAAGGTTTCTCAAAAATTATTAAAGATTTATATTTAGGCTTTTAACAATATTTGGAAGAGCCCAGTTACCTTTGGCTGAAATCCACCAACCGGAAGTGATAGTTTATTGGTGAGGTTTTTCGTTTTTTTGCAAATATCTGAAAAACTATTAAGTTTATGAAAAAAAAACATAAGAGTACAAAAGTGTCTAGAATTAAATTTGAAACAAATTCTGTTATTATTTTTTTAAAATCTTAGATTTTAAAAACTCATTGTATGATAAATTGAGGTGGTGACCACATTAGTTTTTTTGGTCAATCTTTGGCGATGACGTACTAAACATTTTTTTAGACAACGTTTTTGGTCAGAGTTTTACCATAATGGTTAGCCTAATTTTTTTCTGTTATAAAATGCAAAAAATTAGGTGACCTTTGTTTTAAAACGGTTTTTAGAGCCCAAAGAACTCTGAAGGTTGCTTTTTTCTATTTGTGAATTTCGGTGTCTAAATTGGCCTTATCTTTCACGTTAAATTGCTAATGGAATGGTAAGATTTTTGTTTTGTTTACGTGTAGTATCAAACCAAGGCTGAGTCAGTGGCACAGTCGTCTGCATACTACTTTTAAGCGCCGTAGGTTAAATCCCCGTCCATTCTGAAAAGAAGGCTTACAACCTAATCTTAAGCTTTTTATTTACTGGGATGAAGAGCGCGGTTATGAAGAAGTTAATCACTAAACACTCTAGTACGTAGTCCTATTACACTTTCGTTTGTGTTTGGAAATGTTCTTTGAGTTTTTCGTTATCTAAAATTATGAAACAGTTGCTTATATGCAGGATTCCAAAGCTAATAATTTAGCGAACTCCCGAAACGTTCCATAACTCTTCACAGCGCTTCTCTGTTAATGGAATTGAAGACCTTGCTAAGGTCTATGAAGGCTGCATAAATTGCTGCTTGTTGCTCTATAGCTTTTTATCGTAGCGACGAGAAAAGATTAGGTTTTGTGTTCCACGGTTTGAAGATGTATATGATAGTGACGTCCCGTTTTCTTATACTATGGGATGATATTAAGTACCTTCGTTTGTAAGTTAAGGGCACTAAAAAAAAATGTTCTTTCCAGCGGCCTTTTATTTGCGTCTTTTAATAGGCTGCCATCGTTGTTTTGTATTGGGCACGAGTTCATTTTTGATGGGCCAAAGTCTGTTTTGATGTGTTTGAAGAAGTTGCGATATTCATGCATATCTGAAAAGCCTTGAATCTGGGCGGATTTTTTTATCCACCAATCGTCTTTCAGTTTTCTGATATCTCCTTGTATCCGTTGCTTTGTTCCGTGAAAATTATTTTCCCTAGCCGTTCGTTCAGAAATTGGATAGTACTTCGATTGCCTTGGCGCTTCTGGTTAAGTAGTTCTTGGATAAGAGCATCGTCTTCCCTGATCCAGTTTTTTATCCTGCATTTTACGTCAGCTCTCGTTATAGGCACATCCTTGCGATATGTGTTTTGAATATTCTTTAATATGCCAGTGGTTAAATCTCGAGTGTCGCCACGTGTCTTTGTTTTTTTTTTTCGCGGAATAATGTGTGTATACCAGATTATGCGCAAATAGTGAGAATTCTTAACCCATTGCTATGCAAGTTCCCTATCCTGTTTCTTTCTAGGGCTCTAGGCTGTATATCTTTGTGTCCACTAACCCAAGTAGCACTATGCTCTCAGCGCTGTGTATTTTGCTAAGAGATAAATAAGGATCTGAGTAGAAGGCCTTCTTGAAATCGTTGCTGGCGTCGAGGCTAGGCGCGTATGCGCTTATAATATTGATGTACTGCTCATTTTAAACTGAGTACCTCAGAGACATTAGGCGTTCGGATATGTCCTGGGGAACTTCTTGATAAGTTTGTTTTTATTCACGAATCCTCCCCAGCCACCATCTTTGCATATTCTGCGTATTTATTTTTTTCAGAAAATAGCATAATGCTCTCCAATATTGCTGCCTTTGCCTAGTAACTAAGTAACTAATGGCGGCGTGCCTTTTTTAGGCGGTAAAGTTCGTCTAATATAATGGTCGTTCTTCTTACAGCTCCAATGAAGTCATAGAGAGTCCTTATGCTCCAGGCTGCAAACGTAAATATTTTTTTTTTGTTTTGGATTCCGTTTCTGATATTCTGATAATCTGTGTTAATGCACTTAGAATGTTTTATCCGGTCTCGTTCGGGGGTGAGTTAGTTTAAGCCAGGGTGCACCAGGTAGAAGTGTGGTTGACATTTGTCCCATTTGGCGCTTGCTTTATTATAGCATTATTAAATTGCTTTATTAAAAATAAAAATTACATGTTCCATATTTTTTTTAATTGAAAGTGTATTTCTTGAAATATTTGACCGTTTTTGGACCTTTGTGTTGTGCAATTCTAAAGGTAAGCAATTGACTTGTTTGTCCAATGCAATTTAGGACAGTTATTAGGGGAAAACTCTTGCCTAAAAACAATGTTAATTAGTACAATGCCATATGGACTTGGTAATTAGAATTTACTATTTTAGAGTCATTTATCAGTTAATACTTCTTTTAAAAACATTATAATAAGCTTTTAAAATTATATTATGTATTATAGTGTTAATGTCATTTAACATAATTTTATTTTCTTCAAAATAAGTAACTTTTTTGGAACAAACTTTTATGAATAAAAAGTATTATTAAAGTTTTATATAATAAATAATATTTTTATTTCTAAAGTTATATTTTCATATTTTCATTACAATTTAAGCATGACAAATTTCTGCAACATCATAAACCCGGAATAATACACTAAAACAAAATGCAACAATGTTTAATTATATTTATGATAAGATTTAAAAATTGTGTTACATACAAAGGAGTATAAAGTGGCATTTTAAAGCCATAAACAGGATGAAGGCTTGCCACAATATGCCATACTAATCACGTTTAATGTGCGATTTGACGTCGACATATTCCTGTAAAAATAAAGCGAAAAAATCCACGGTGAATGTTTAAAATCCGATAAGTTATACTACTCACATCATTTTGTACCCTTTTGTAAACATTATGCCATTTTTATTTATTTATTTTAAACACACAGATTATAACATCAATTTTTAAAATAATCGCTTTAGATTGAAAGAGTTGGGCCATTGTTTATTGATAGGCATAATCTGCATTATGTGAGTGACATATGATGTGCTCAAAAAAAAGTCATACCCAATCAACTAATTTTGAAACACAAACAAAATATATTTTTTTAAGATGAATTTCTGATGGATTTATCACGTATACAAACCACCCTAAATTTTAATTGACACTTTTTGTTTTGCCTACATAACAAGGGTACACTTACGGATTATATTTATAAAAATAAAATTGAAGTAAATTTATTTTTTAATATATATAAAATTGTTATTCTACAAATTAAAATTTTATATAAGGATTACTAAAAAATCTTAAATTATTAAAAACATTTCTTAATCCTTAAATGTGATTATTACAAAATATTAAAAAAGTTAAAAATTTTAATACCTGATTATATATTAAAAGTGTATTTTTAATTGGAGATTCATTTGCGACCTAGTATCCAATTAAGTTTTTTTTATACTTATGTCAAGCTCTTCCCTCTTCTTATTTACATGTACCTTTTACTTTAACTTTGTATTTACGGTCATACCCAGATATTTGGCAGTGTTTTCATACGGCAGTGTTCACGTATTGATGGACTTTTCAAAATATCTTGGTCCACGAAGTTAACACACTTAAATTTGTTATCTTTATCTTTTACTATTTAGTTCATTCTGACATTTTATTACTCGCCTCCTGTGGTTTGTTGGTTGCTTCCGCCAACATGTTTCCATTAGCGAGGAGTGTTATGTCAACCGCAAAAGTTGCATTTGTTGCATTTTCTACCTTTGGGTTATTACTTGTGTATAATAGGTACAAGATGAGTTCACCTTGTGGGGCGACTGCTTTGCTTTCTCTGAATGTAAAGTATTTTGTTCCTGGTCTTTCTTTAAAGATTTTCCATAAAAGGTAACATTTTAGTTGAATTTGCTCCAGCTTGTGTAGTAAACCTTAATGTCAAACTTTATCAAAAGCTTGGTTAAGTCAAGAAAAAGCGCTGAACAATACTTTTTTCTTTCAGAGTTCTATATTTGGTTAGTAATCTTGTTTACCTGATCGATAATTAAATTATTGTTTAGGAATCCGAGTTTGTGATCTTGGATAATTTTTTTGTTAGTATTAGTAGTTTCTCAAAGAATTTTGATTGATGATTGCAAGCAAAAAAATCTGTCTGTAAAATTTTATTTCGTAGGAAGGTTTCATGATTCCTGCTATTTTTTAGAAGTCGGGTACGTGTAAGTCTAATGGCAGAAAGTAAGTGATCATCACGATACTATTTAGCGGCAGTTGTTTAAGTACATTTCCTGTAGTTAGACCGTATCCAGAAGCTTTCTTAAGACTTATTTAGTCCAGATCTCTCTTCCTACTTCTTCTAAAAAAAACAGCTGAATGCCCTCTGTCCAGATTTTTGATTACTTAGAAATTTCGTAGTGGGCCATCATGCGTGAAAATTTTCGCGAAGTGATTACTTTTGAGCTTGTCCTCTTTGGGCCAAGGTCCTCTTGAATATCTTATAGGAGGCATTTATACAAGAGGTCTTTAAATTTTTTTGTAGCTCTCCAAACGGTTACGCTTCTTGTTTCATCTTCGCAATTAGTCTTTAATATTGTTGCGATTTCTTGTTAAGCTCTCCTTAATCTCCGGAGTCACGTGTCTGGTGCCACAGTCTTATCAATCGGTGTTTCTTATTTACTAGCTCACGCTCTGTGTTTCCACCGCTTGTCTTCCATGTCATAGTGGGCGTGGTGTTCGAAAATGCACGTCACTAGTTGTTCTACCGCTTTATTTACTTACGCTATAACAGTTCAATGGTAAAATGTCGCGCCACGTCCAGTGTGTCATGACTAGCGGAAGAGTAAATAAGGCAAACCAGGTCGAGACTCACATGTGTGCGAACTCGGAAACATCTCGTTCTGGTGATATTGTACATAAATTGTAAAGTGTGATGGAAACAGAACTAGGTCTTTTTTCTCTAAACCCTACATGAATAGAAAAGAAGTGGTGCCCTTCACCAATCAACAATCTCGACATCCTCGACGAGCAGCTAGCTGGTGCCGAAGCCACTGTAAGTCTTCGTAAACAGGATCTACTATCCACCATTTTGTATGCGTCTTAAGCCCAGTCGCGTCACAGCGCGCTATTCTTTAATGACACTTTTAGATCAACCATACTATCTAGTTACAATCTAAAGTTGTCGCAATTAGTGGTTCTATTTACTAATACTGGTCTTGCTTCTTTTGTAATTATTCCCTAAGTTAGAGTTAGTACTACTTAGTGGTCCGAGTTTGAAATTAACACTTGTTTTTTCTTCTTTTTCTCAGAAGCACTTTAGTCTATTTCCCAGCTCGTTTCCTGTTTCTAGCCCATATATACAAATAAATTTACTTTTTCTTTCCCTAATATTGGCATTTAGGTCACCCATATTTACTGTCACATCATAATTTAATCAGTTGTTAGCGTGTTTCTAACAGAGTGATTTAGAATTCTTCAATTTCTTCTTCATAACTATTATTCTTTCTGATATAAAGTTAGTGATATATTTTTTTATTTTGTTAGATAATATATTGCATGTACGCTGGTCTTCATTGCTTCCAAAGTGGCAGACATTACAGTTCTTGATGATGCCGCACATGTTCGTCGCCAGTGTAGGGCAACAAGGGGCACCAACCCCCTCCCTCTTCTCCCCTTTCCCCTGGAAATCGTCATATAACACATAAACTGATCTAAAAAATTAATACTAATTTACAGTCTTGTTCCTACTTCAGACTAAAAGTCTGCCCGACGTTCGTATTCTTGCTCCCCTGCATAAAACTCTGCAGCATCCTGTTATAGAATCTAATCAAATTTCCCTATTTACCATCAAAACTATACCTAGTATCTTCTATTTTTGTATGGTCTTGAGAGCTGTTCTTGTTTGGTAAATTGTTTTCACGTGCCATGTACAGATTTTATTGATTTTCTTGTATATATGTGCAAAATTATCCACTTCTGTACACTTAAGCTTCTTTAAAGTCCTCCAGTGCATTTTAAGAACTTACTATTCCCGTTAATCAAGATGATTGCTTAGTTGTTAATCTAGTAAAAATAATAATTTATTAGCAATCTTTATATCACCAAGCCAGATGTATATATCATTCCTTTTCTGTTTGAAGTATGAATATCTTAACAGGAATCTATTATTTTCCTATACTATCATATTTTTTGGGTTTGTTTAGAAAGGTGGTAAAGCAGAATCATGATAATTATAACGAAAATAATGTAGAACACAGTTACTCTTTGTATAGTTTTTGGGATGATGCATAAATATTTTGGGGTACTTGTAAAATTTGCTAGAGCCTCGTGTGGTTACAAGTTGTTTTTAACCCTTGTAGAACATTCATTAGTCTAACGGTGCCACCCAACAACCCTTTTATAATTACTATTACGAATTACGCTAGAAAATCTGGTGAAACTCAATAACAATCAACACTACTAGCAGCTTCGTTATAATTATCAAGTTGCTAATTTCTATTATTCTCTCCACATGCAATTTAATGCTTGATAATTACCCCTTATAAAATTACACAATGGTATAATATTTATTGCGATCTAAACAATGTTTCTAACGCTAGATGTTTTACTTTTTTACGTGTCTTTTATTTTTACCTGTAGTGCTTGAACAGATTACAGACAAGACTATTTACTTAGCTTCTTTAGTAGGTCGTTAGAATCCATTGATTGCCCTTTGAAAATCATTACGAGAGCGCCAAGGTAATGTTTCGAAGATGGATTCAAGTTGTTCATTTTTTTTTTATTTTCAAGCTCCTGGTTTAAATTTGTTGTTTGCTCGCCGTGATTATATTTTGATTGCTATTTTTGTTTGTTTTCAGAAATTCCCATGCCGTCAACTCCGCCAAGAGCTACGGAAATGAAGAGCAGTTCAAATAAAGAAAGTAAGTTACATTTTAGTTTCATTCCGAATCAATCAGGCTTAATTTTCTTATATCTAGTTTCGTATAAATTAATTATTTCCCATGTCTAGTTTCGTGTAAATTAATTAAAAATTTCTTTAATTTAAACTAAAACCTTTGTCACTTAAATAATTGACTAAATACAATTCACAATTACGTTTCCTGTTACATTCTCTTATATTTTATCTTGAAATAAAACGCTTTTAGTTTTACTAAAATTTAAATGTAAAAAAAGTATGCATTGTTTAAGAAAAACGTTTGTTTTAGGGTTCATAAAAGTGACTGTTTAACGTTTTTATATGTGATTTATATCTTGTCTGTTTTTACTTTGCTACATAAATTAAGTGCTAGTAATATCATCTATTATTAATCTTTGTCATAATGGATACAGCTTATCTTCAAACAAATTTAATATTACAAAATTTTGTTTAAGCTAATAATAGGGTTAAAACTAGCCACTTTACATATTTTAGTCTTTGCAGCAACCTAAAGGATTATAACCTGCATATTTAAGTGAAAATACTTTTGAAATTTAATTTTATCAAAATTTTAATTTTTTAAAATAATAACACGGAAAACATCACTAAATTTTAGAATATTTTACTTATTAAATAAAAACTATAAACTATTAGTACTAGCGATAACTGTTTTACTTTATAATATTATTACTTTATTTAAAATCACACATTGATTTAGGTGGCAGTGTAGCTCAGCGGTCTAGGCATCTAGCTGCTGAGTGCACGATCGTGGGTTCGCGCCCCACAACATGCAAATATTTATTTAAAATATTTAAATGTCCAACACTGCCACAACTCCCCAACCCGCCTTGCCAGCGTAGGGTTTCAAGGCTGAAAACCTTCTCTGGTCCGGGGTTGGATGAGAAATCGTGTAACTCCAGTGGTTCGGAATCCACGCTAAACTGTTGGTCCACCTGTAATGTAAGTTGCCATCATTACAGGCAGAGAAGAGGCGATGCGCCA
>JARJDX010116383.1:0-11058 GCA_030264735.1 Gymnusa sp. GC000175 | reverse complement strand
TCTGGGTGTTTCTTATGTTTGGTGAGTTTGTAAATATCGTTATATAACACTTACAAATTAAATTAAGTACCCACTACGGGAGAAGTACATTTTTCTCCGCTAGAGGGCGTATCGCTTAGCTTGAATCAACGACATGTATATTGCACGGTCTTGACGGAATAACCTTCAGGCCTTCTCATGATGTGACCATACCGTCTGAGTTTACTTTCTTTCAGTTTATCTGCAATTGGTGCCACTCCAAATGAACCCCTAACATACTCGTTGGTGACTCGAGGCGTGTTACAGCTCGCGCCCATCGGAGCATTTTCATCTCTTCTGTATGTAGTTTCTGTTCGTGCTCCCTTGTGGTAGTCCAGCATTCCGCTCCATACAGCATTTTACCAACAAAGACTATCGCAAAAAATTAACAACAACAAAATACAACCCTATAACGGCATTTAAGCGTTCTAGAAAAAAAAAACAAATATCAAAACAGCGTGCAGCGACCAAAGAAGCATTAGGAAAAATATGAATAAAAGGCGGGAAAGGAAATAAAACAGCGTCAAGACACTAGCAAAAATAAAAAGACACACGTTCAACAAGGAAATCATCAATTATAACAAATACAAAGCAGTGAGGAATAAGACGCAGTCCAAACAATAATATGGAACTACTGAGAAAAATTCATCAGAAATGGTTCATTAATGAATACCTTTCGATTAATATAATCAAACCAGAAGAAAGGGAGAAATATTTTAGAAGATTTAGAAAAATGCATGTGAGGAACATAATACTGAAATGCAAACCCACAATTACGAAAAAATAGATACCGCTACCATACAACCCCGGAAAAAAGGCCAGGGCCTGATGAAATGAGCAAGTATAGTGGAGACACCCTAGTGAACAAGCTGGCTACATTCTTTATCAAAATTTTAACGGCGACAAATACCCAACCACTGGAAGAAAGCGTGCGAATTGCAGACTTAAAGGAAATAGACCCACTGGCAAACCTAGGCTGCGCTGGGAAGATGGCGTGAGCAAGGACCCAAAAAGAACTGCTGGAGGCGAGCAGCGGAAGACCGAGCAGAGTGAAGAGGAAAATAGACCAAGTCAAGGCCCGTACCGGGCCGTAGCGCCGATAAAGAAGAAGAAAGAAAGCGTGAAGTATTTAAAAGAAGGAAGAAATCTGACCCAAAGAATATTCGCGGTATCTGTCTACTGAGTGCAACTCTGAAAGTACGAAATAAAATGTTACTGGTTGAAATAGTAAGCGAGGAACAATAAGACTTCTGCCATAACAGGTCCACCATCAACAGAAGTACTTTTTAAAACATACCAAAAAAGGTGCAGACAAAATCTAAAACCGCTTGTAAAAATTGAACACAATAAAAATATTGTCCCATTTTATATTTTTTTTAATCCTAATGCCTTCTGCGTGTTTAAAACGTTATTTTAGCACTGTTTGAATCAGTTTAAGTATAAATCTTGGAAAAGTTCCGCCTTCGAAAATTTGCTATCGAGTCGAAACTTGTATAAAAATGATGTGTAAATTGTTTCTTGGTTAATACGCGTTCGAAAATTAGCTATTAAGTGGAATCATGTAATTTTTACCCACATTGTATAAAAATGTGTGCTTAAAATGATCTGCAAATTAGTTTTTTTTTTATTAAAGCCTTAATTACTTTAATCCGTGTTCGAAAATTTGCTATAAAGTCGAAACATGTCATTTTTACCCAACTTGTAAAAAAATGTGTGCTAAAAATAATATGTAAATTAGTTTTGTAATTAAAGCCTTAATTACGCGTTCGAAAATTTGTTTTTGAGCTGAAACATGTAAGTTTTACTACAATCAGCATCTTATTATATGTTTTATATAAGCCTAGGGTTGTTTAAGGTAAAAAGAACAATACAAAGTGAAGATTTTAATTAATTACAGTTTAAATTTAACATACATATTTTTAAAACATACAATTTTTTTCTAGTATTGATTAAATAAATAAAACAAAAACAATTCAATCAGTTTAAAAATTACTATTTTTTTTTGTATAACAATTAACACACAAGAAAATTAAAAAATGAGAAGAGTGAATTAAAATTAGAGTTTGAATTTTAAACGGATAATTATTATAAATAAAATATTTTGCCTACAGTAACAATCAAAATGCAAAAATTACTGCATTTTAATGCTTTCAAAGATGGATACATGGTCAAACAGATGATTGATTAATAAAAGAAAAAAAAAAGATTTTAATTTAAACATATATATTTTTAAAATACATACAATTAAATTTTTTCTGGTCAATCAAGTATTTAATTTTAACAAAAACTGTGGTGCAAAAACTCTGTACAAAAATTACTGTGTTTTACTATGCTCTGATTTATGAATTGAAAAATCTAATCTAACATAAATGATTACAATTAAAAAGAGTACATATAAAGCGACTGCAATTAATATAGGTTCATGGAATAGAAGAAGTGGTTGCCAATCATAAATAATTTCCACATCTTGAATATGTTGTTCAACTAAGTTAGTTTTTCGTAATCTAATTACGTGACGACCAATTGAATCCAAGTATTTATGGGTGATGGCTTCAGGCAATATTTCTACATTGTAAGGAAACTTCAACTTAATATTTTTAACTCCAACTGGAAGCACAACACTAGTTTCTAACTCATCCACATGCATATCATCAAAAACATGATCTAATAGTCGCATGTGCAACATGTAACTTCCACTAGGTGTTTTGAATAAGTACTGATAACTAGGTACACTGTACCCTAGTGTGTATGAGCTTTTCCATCCTCCAAATAACGGAAATCTAGGTCTTAATTCCAACTCAATCCAATCTTTTCTTATTCTTATTTGTGATGTGGAAATATTTCCATTACTATCTCTATAATATATGCTGTGAGCAGCTGCGGGAAGTACGGTTCTATATGATTTTATACTATGGTGTGTGTTGCTGGTATCCCGTTGATAATCGTAACGTGAAAAAGGTCCCTTAAGCGAAGCTCCTGTGTGTAAAATTTCAATATCTTCTTGCACAGCAATGTTACCCCAATGGGAAATTTCAATTAATCGTTCCAATCTTGTTACAGTTAAAAATGGTGCATTATTTTCATAATGAATTACCATAGGATCAGTGCTTAATGCTGGAATATCATTGTATGGGCCGTAAGTAATTGCGGAAACTGATTGGCTTACAGGTTTTAGTTTGGTGTAACTTTCAATATTCTTCGAAGTCAATGTAACACTCGTTGTCTGCTTGGATGTTGCATAAGGTGTGTAAAAATAATGGTTACCGAAATATCTAACAAGCTGGCGTTCTTTTTGTGTTATACTACTTGGATAAGGCAATAATGCACGTGTAAAAATGCATTCTAATACAATAGTCGCAGTTCTTCCTGCATTTATAACCTGATTCAATTTTATATTATATACATCAGAATGCTTTTCCATTTTTACTGGTGTTACTTTCAATTCATCTTTAATGGAATCTCTTACAGACATAAAAGAGAAATTTCCATTATCACTTGGTTCAATTAAAATATGTACATGGGATACAGCTTCATTGCCGGCGTTTTCCAGGGTTATGGTGGACGTTATTTTCACCAATTGTGATGATAAATCAATAACACGTTCTACATTTTTATTTATTATATTAGGATTAAATGTTTCCAAAGCATTTACTGCTGCAATTAATGCAAATAGAGCAAATAATATTTTCACCATCTTTTTATACAAGCACTTCCAACATCATCAAAACTACAACAAAAATGTGTGATGTCGTGTGAATGTTTTAGACACGCATTCACTTTTTGACATAAACTGTCAGCGATGATAACAAAGGTTCCTATAAATTGTTACAAAAAACTTAATACAGATGACGCTTTTAATTTGTTTATAGCGGAGGTCCTCAAACTTTTTTGAACCATTGAAAAATGTATTTAGTTTTTTTCAAAGCTTTTACTACTATTAAATAATTACAATATTTCGGGGGACTCAAAAGCTAGTTAAAGAAGCTTACTTATGTCGGTATAGTATACCTTCAAAAATAACAAGCCAATGTCCACTGAGTTTACATCACTAGACAAGGCGATACGGAAGTCAGATCTGCCAGTAAGTCCTATTTTCAGCGTACTCGGAATACTGACTGATATCATGGAAAACGACAAAAGCAAAAAAACCGGTACAAGAATATCGAATAAAGCTATAGGCGATTCAAATGAATTTTTCTCATCATAATTTAGGGTGGAGCTTGTACTCCAAGTGGGTAAAATAAGGTTATTACGCAATATAATAATAGTTTTCCAGTAATTTTTGTGTCTGGACTGTTTTCTGGGTGTTTATTTAAATATGTAATCACAAATGAGTAAAATAAAGGACCCACTATGGGAGAAGTACATTTTTCTCCGATAGATGGCGTAATATGAATCCCCAATAGGTAACAAATACGTAAAAGTCTTCAGCGAGCTACAAAGAAATCAAATTGACTTAGACGTATTATTGGCCCAAAAAATTCTACGTTGGTGTAATTGAGTCTTTTCTCGTATTTAATGGCATATTCTTAAATATTTTCATGTATCCACTTTATTCAGGTCGAATTGAATTTCCTGGTTAGTAGCAGAGGCATTGGTTATTGTATGTAGTAATTTGTTCTGAGTTCACTGTATGATTTCCCGATTTGTTAGTACAGCTCCACAATTTTATGCCATTCGTCCAGATTGGTTTGGTGATGGACTCATAAATTAGTATTTTAGAGTGCAGGCTTAGTTTGGAACGCCACTTAATCAGCCAATACTGAGTTTATTTCGATCTCTTTTTCCTTCAGTTGAGACTATTATTCAGTTGGAGGCTAAAGTACTTTTATGAATCGGCCTTGGGTAATTGGATTCCATTAATGTGCGTGAAAAGGTTATAGTCGCATTGCATCCTTTCTTTTTTTCAAACCAACTGTTTTTGAACAACCTTATCAAGATGATACATTGTAAACACTTCAAGTATATAATTTGGCGCCCCATGTTCTTCGGCCGTAGTTTGGGCCGGCACTGTTTATATGAATCGATTAAGTTTTATTATTGAAAAACGAAAGAACTAGAAACCGAAGCAGAGAAATTTATAGAGGAGTTACAAGCGGCGGCATGGACCACAACATCTTATATCCCTAAAAAAGTTAAGGGAAATAAATACAACAAAAAAATTCTGGAGCTAATAGATAAAAAAAAAGTCAGGAAAAGATGGCACACCAGCCGAAATCCAAAAGACAAAACCATCTTGAACAAACTAACAACTCAGCTAAAAACAGACCTCCAAGAGTGGAAGCAGTGGACAATACAAAACTTCCTTGAAGTAATTATGATCCCAAAAATAGGAAAGACCTTCATGAAACATAGGCATATAGACCAATATCTCTATTGTCAGTAATGTCTAAACTCTTTGAAAAAATAGTGCTCAAAAGACTCAAACTTATTATCGATGAACAACAGCTTATACCGGAACATCAGTTTGGCTTTAGAACTAGCCATTCCACAATCGACCAGGTACACCGAATTACAAACATATTCGAACAATCAATCGAGGAAAAAAATGTGTTACCGCGTTTCTTGATGTGGCACAAGCGTTTGATCGCGTCTGGCACGAATGACTTTTACCACCTGAATAGCAAGCTACTTAGGTCATATATGACTGATAGGTTCTTTCGTATGAAACAAAATGATGCTTACTCCGCAATTAACAGGATTAAAGCAGTGGTACCTCAAGGAAGTGTGCTTGGACCTACATTAGACAAGTGATTTACCGACAGCAGAAGACATCACAAGTGCTACTTTTGCGGACGATACAGCCGTCATGGCGATAGACTCGGATGTAATTGCTGTACTACGTAATATAAACTCATGGGCCAAGAAATGGCAAATTAAATTAAATGAAACCAAATCGGCACACGTTAACTTCACAAATAAAAAAAATCAGTACATACCGTTAATAATAAACGGCCAAGTAATTCCCAATCACAAATCAGCTGAATATGGGCATGACGCTAGATGAGAAATTACGATGGAGCGAGCACATAAGAATGAAACTACAACTAAAGTACAGGAGCCTATACTGGATAATAGGTAAAACATCTACCCTATCCAATTACAACAAATTGCTAGTATACAGGCAAATCCTAAAGCCAGTGTGGACGTACGGCATGCAAATATGGAGATAATTCAAAAATTCTAGAACAAAGTGCTGCGAAACATCATGAGTGTACCGTGGTATATTAGGAATCAGGTTCTTCACCGCGATCTACAAGTGGAGATAGTTGCCAACGCCAGAAGATCTGCAAAAGCGCATGAGGAAAGACTGCACCGACACCCAAATAATGAAGCTATCCAACTGCTGGAAAACACTAGTCTGGTGAGACGCCTCAAACGAGTAAAGTCGTTCGAGCTAGTAGTAGATTAGTCAAAAGTGCGCTGTGCGATGTGTAATAAAAAGCAGAGTATAGTGCGAGAGTTAAACATTGATAAAAGTAGTGTAATTAAGTACTTTTAGCAAAAATTTGGCCGGATCCAATGGGTGAAAGCCAGAGGTGTATGTTTTGTTTTAGTAAATTAGGTGAACATTTAAGTAGCTAATTACTTATATTACTAGGCGCTATATTGTCTTAGGGTAATCCTAAATAAAATTAAAAAAAAATTGAAAAACGGAAGTTTGAGGGAAGCGTCCCGTTAAAAACGTCTGGTCACCTTATACATAACACTTTTTTCCCTACCACTGACTTGTCCAGTCTAGTTAGTATTAAAACATCAATAGTATTATTAGATTATGTTGGGTTGGGCAACCATGCTTATAATTTGGCAACACTGAGTATACCTTGAAAATCGTTTGTAAATGGCGTCAGGAATCTGACAGCAAACAGGTGATTTATAATAGTATTAGCGATTCCCAGCAACACAAACTCCTAGCAATGGATCAATTGTGGTTTTAATGACTCAAATACTTATTAACACCAAGAAATGGATAGCGAGTTTCGAGATGCGGATTCTGATATGGAATGTTCAGATAATGAATGTTTTGATGATGATGATTATTATAACGAATGGAATTTTGATGATAATGACATGGAACAAATTGATCCCTCCATCAGAGACCCCGAATATTTTTCTTATGAATGCCTAACTGAAGAACAAGTTGAACGATTACTCAATGAATCTGTCGAAACATTAAGCAACAATCTGCACATTACACCTTCACTTGCCAAAGTAAGTCGCAATGAAAACAAATCATTCAGTAGTTACCCTCAAAATGTTTCTTTAAGGTACTCTTGCACGGTCATAATTGGGCTGTTAATGATATAACGAATAAATATAGGGAGAATGCAAATAATTTACTTGTCAGCTCAAAAATTAAACCAATTTCTGCGCTTTCCATAGTTGTTAACTCTAATAGGTACATCAATTGTACTGTTTGTGTCACGTCACAGATGAGTGAAAAGTTTTTTAGCCTATTATGTGGTCACATGTTTTGTAAAGACTGTTGGGCTATGCACTTTGAGGTACAAATAAATCAGGTAAATAATAAATTCAATTTATAAGTTTATTTCAAGGCATCTTCCTTTATGAAAGTTCAGCTTTCAACATATTGTTATCTTCATATAAATGTTTTCTTTTTTACACCTTAATTTATCTGTATTAAGCTCCTAACTTGTTTTTTTTTGCATTCCTTGTATCTCTAGAATTTTTTCAAACCAGAGGCAGATTTACCCAAATATTCTTACGTAACCTAAGTAAGGCGTAAAATGTGTACAAGTTCAATTGAATTTTTTTAATTTAATGTGTTTCAAAGCCCGTGTGGATGAGGTAAGGATACTATCTTATGAATGCACTAGTTTAGTTAAAACTCTCCTGAGAATTTGCAACCGACAAGAGTTTAGGGCATGACAGATCTTTGGCAGTAACATTCTTCAAGGAGTAAATTTTATAGAAACAAAAAATAATGTGTCATCAGTTCCTGCAGGAGAAAATGTTTTTGTAACCTTTTTATTTGCTATCATGTTGTAATAGTTATATGTTTTGGGGGATAGAGAAAGAGAACACAAAATGGAGCTTATCAACAAGCAGAAAAAAAAACCAGTACATCGCAGTAGGTGACGAAAGCAAAGAAAGTTTCGATAAAGTGATATATCACGTTAACAACAAAACTTGAAACTGACTTTTTACTTGATAAAAGGATAAAAGATATACTAAAATGTTTTTGTAACTTTTTTATTTTCTATTGATCATGTTGCAATAGTTATATGTTTTTGGGGATCGAGAAAGAGTACACAAAATGGAGCTTATCAACAAGCAGAAAAAAAAAGAGTACATCGCAGTAGGTGACGAAAACAAAAAAAACTTCGATAAAGTGATATATTACGTTAAAAACAACAAAACTTGAAACTGACTTCACTTGATAAAAGGATAAAAGATATACTAAAATGTTTTTGTAACCTTTTTATTTGCTATTGATCATGTTGTAATAGTTATGTATATGTTTTGGGGGATAGAGGAAGAGTACACAAAATGGAGCTTATAAACATGCAGAAAAAAAACGAGTACATCGCAGTAGGTGATGAAAGCAAAGAAAACTTCGATAAAGTGATATATTACGTTAAAAACAACAAAACACTTGAAACTGACTTTTCACTTGATAAAAGGATAAAAGATATACTCGGAGAAAGTATTGTTAAATCTGAAAATAAAGTGGCTTCAATGGGAATTCTTGTAGGAGAAGATGTTTTGTACATCCAGAAATATAATATATGATGATGCGTAGTCTGCGCACCGATGACGTCACATTGGATAATCAGTTTATGTAAGGATATTGATACACTGCGCTTTTGACCGAGGCGTTTATTGAGAGTAAAATCGAGTCGGGGAGTCGTTCATTCCTTTAAGCGTGTGATGACACACACAGCGGTTTCAAAACCGACAGGCGGTACGCACCGGTCAAAACCGCTGTGTGTGTCATTATCCTAATGGGTATGAGATTCCATAATAAAAAACTCAATTAACAGTGATGTCACTGGAGATTTTTTACCCTCTCCACCCAAACTTAATCAAACAGCTTGTATGTAAATCAGGCAACCTCTATAATTCTATAAGCATTGTTCACGCCCTATATAGGCCCCCGCAAGTGAGCGAAACATCTTGGCAACAACCAATAAAACTACGCGATATATACCCGAAAGTAAAAAAATTTGCATGGAAGCTTACATTATAAATAATAAATAGGAAATTTCATGGTTAAGTTACCAATATTTTTTGAGAAAGCCCGCACATAAAAAGGGGGTGTACACACACATTGACATTTTTTAATTTTGGTGAATTCTTGTTCTGGGGACCCTAAAAGATGTATATCCACTAAAATTTGAATGTTTTCTTGGTTGATTACAATACTTTATTATGCGCTAGTGTAATTTTTGGGAGCTCGCGGATATTTCGGAGTAGATGAGTGCGGGTTAATTCCAAGATTATTTATCGGGTCTGAGTCCGGGTCCAAATCCAAAATATTTGTGATACTCTTTGTCATTGATAGCGCTAACAGAGGAGGTTTAAAGAAGTCTAAATAAAGTGAGTATATATTAATAACAAAAAACAAATAAACATAAATAAATTTTATAAAAACAAACCAACCATACCAATTTAATTCCTTTAAGTTTCATAAAATTAAATAAAAAAATACAACTATGGTAATAAATTCGCAAAAGGGTTTGCGTGTGAACGTGTGATGCATCTTGAACAAACCAAACCATTGGAGGCCTGGAAACTGATTAAATCTTGTCATAAAGACAACATCAACAGAAACTATCACCAATAAAATTGGATGTGTATTAGTGGCACTACTCTGGAGAGCTCAATGAACTCAGAAATAGTGTCTCTATAATTCGCCTAAAACAGGGGGTCGTCAACCTGCAGCTCCGAAGCTGCAACTAATTTTTGCGGCTCTTGTTAATTAAAAAAATATTATTTAGTATTTGAATTGAATATTTTTTTATGAAACTGGCGCGATAAAGCCGGCAAGAGATTAAAGCATGTGGTGCATCACCTCAGAAACAGACCAGATACTTTTATTTTGCAATAATCAAAAATTTCTGGACAGGGTGGAGGAGGGCTATATAATTTTTTATATTTGTTATTCTCAGTACGGCTCCACAGTTCGTATTCTTTACTTCAAATGGCCCTTTGCTTGGAAGCCGACCTCTGGCCTAGAAGATATAACACTATGGGATCCTAGGTAAAGATAGCAAGTCCATGAAGAGAAAAAAGTCAGTGGACAAAAGGATATCTGATAGAACTGATAAGGGCGGAAGCAGATAAACTTTTGCGCATTTTGAGGGTGGTCTATAAACGGTACCTCAACTAAGAACAAGTAGCAGAAGTATATTGCAAAAAGAATAGATTGCACCCATCCTCAAAAAAGGAAGGTTATTTTGTCGATTTGCGTTGTGAAAAAAACATCGCGTAATGCGTTTGGCGTCAGTATTATGCAGGGTTGGCATGATTTAAATCAAGTGATTTAAATCAAATGATTTTTTCATTTTAATCATTGATTTAAATCAAAAAAATTTTTTTTGTTTTTTTTCAATAAATTGTCATATTTTACAGTGGAAATTTTGGTGGTTTTTTAATTTTGGACGTGTTTATTTAAACTATAGAATGTCATAAGAACAATTTACTGTTATTAAATGTTTGAAATCGCAATTTTTAGCAATATTACACATTAATATAATAATGATATTTAATCATTTCTATTGGGAATTAACTTTAAAAGACACGCCGTCTAGCGGTAGATCGTGAACTAACTCGAGTCGGTTGACATTCATTGTATTCACATGGAACTCCTATGACAAATAAGTGTTTTAATTGTTAAATTTTATATATTTTTTGTTTTGTGTGAAAATACAAAAAATACTCCCTTAAATTTGCTTCTAACCTGTAAAGATTATTGAATGATACCGACTAAAGTGTCCATTAACAGATTGATCGCAGCGCCACCACTAGGTAAAGTTAATTCCCAATTTTGAACAGTAATTGATAATTTTTTGCTGG
>JARJDX010116365.1:0-14839 GCA_030264735.1 Gymnusa sp. GC000175 | reverse complement strand
TTCGAAATCAACTTTTTCTGAATGAGGGAGGTCGAAAACGGATATTTCCGCAAAAATCTCGATTTTAAAAATTGTCGCGATTACTATACTTTAATTTACTTTGTAAATGAAAGTAAAATTAAAGCGGTAAGAAAAAATAATCTCATTTGTTGCATTGTGGGAATGCAAAAAATTCCAAAAATATGGTCACACGCAGAAATTCTGCAAACGCATACCTACTTGTGTAAAGTGTGCTGACAGTCATTTTACAGCGAGATGCAAAAAGCCTAGAACTGATCCTCCTAAGTACGAAATTTGCTATGATCCATACCCTGCAAATTATAGAGGCTGCATCATCGCGAAAACACTCCAAAAGAAAAGGGATAGTGCTTCTAAAAACAAAAGACCAGTTACATTTAACTCTCATAAAGTTAAGGAAGGAGTTTCCTTCGCAGAAATTACACGAGCTAAGCAATCTGCCTCAGCAGTTACAACTTCCCAAAGAGAGGAGACTTCATTGATTCAAATGATGCAAAATATAATGCGGACATTGGACAGCGTTAATGCAAGAATTCAAATAATGGAAGCCAGGAGCATTAGAGCTATTCCTTAGAAGAAATAAGTAATGGACCAGCGAGATTTAAGAATAGCTATATGGAATGCCAATGGCATTTTGAAGAAAAGACAAGAATTGGTAATTTCTTATTTGCACAGGATGTTAATATATGTCTTATCTTAGAAACTTATTTAACAACACAATCTTTTTTAAGAATCGGAGGCTATAAAGTATATCATACCATCTACCCGGACAACCGTGCTAAAGCCGGAAGTGCGGTCATTATCAAAACTACCATTAACCACTATGAAGAATGTCACTTACAAAGTGTGGAGATACATCTCAGTATGGTAGTTGTTAAATCTACAAAAAAAAAATTTACAGTTGGAGCAGTATACTGTCCACCTAGATATAACCTGAAAAAACAAGATTACAAAATACTCCTGCAACATCCTAATGAAAGATTTATTATTGGCGGTGATTTTAATGCTAAGCATTTTGATTGGGGACCTTAAATAACCACGACCAAGCGAAGTGAATTAATAAAGGCTGCAAGCCTGATACTAAGTGAAACAATAATTTAGAAAGAAACTCAACCTTTATTGACTAATAAAACCATTGATTATGCAAGTTTTCGAATAGATCTTGACGAAAGCATAAATCTGAACACCTGTCTAAGAACAACCAAACAATTGAAAATAGAAGCTGAGAAGTTTACTAGGCTGGTCCAAATCGCAGCTTTTAAAAACACCAGAGAAATTTCCCATAAAAAAAGTGAGTTAATTATCCAATGAAGATTAAGAAACTGGTTAATGAAAAAATAAGAGCTAGAAGCAGATGGCAACGGTCAAGAGACCCATCTGACAAAACCATTTTGAATAATAAGACACAATTAAGAAGAAAAATTCAGAAACTTAAAGAAGAATTTGTAGCTTCTTACTTGCAAAATCTAACAGCAAAAGAAGAAACGGACTATTTATCGTGGAAGGTCATAAAAATATCAAAAAACCAATAACCTCCATTCCCCCAATACGAAAATATAATGGTCCTTGAGCTAGAAATAATAAGAAAAAGCCAGAATATTCGAAAATCTGGCAGCAACCTTCCAGCCTAACGAAATGCAAGCTCAAATAATACTTAATAATTCGGATAATCTCTCTGAAAAAATCTGTGTGGTTAGTCCAAAGAAAATAGCAAATGAAATAAATTATAATTTAAACCCAAAAAAAGCCCCAGGGTTCGATTTGATTACATGTGAAATTTTGAAGCAACTGCCTGGAAAAGGGATAATCATACTACTCTACCTTTTCAATGCACTGAGCACGTCACCGCCAGCTGGAAAGTTGCAGAAGTTATAATGCTACCAAAACCCGGTAAACCTCTTCATGATGTAAAATCTTACAGGCCCATATCACTGCTGCCATTTTCAAACATTTTGAGAAATTATTTTTAAAATGGTTAAGAATTTTAATAGAAGAAAAGAAGCTAATTCCAGACTACAAGTTTGGGTTCAGGCAGAAACATTTCACCATAGACCAGGTACATAGAATCGTAGACATTATTGAAAAAAAGAGAAACATGTGTGCTCTTCTGTTCTTCCCGACGTAGCACAAGGTGTGGTACGTATGATTGATTCTTCTTCTTTTTTGTCAGCCTTCCCTCGTTCACTCCTGGACATAGGCCTCTCCGCATATCTTTAACTTTTGGCGATTTTGGGCTTTGTGGTACCAGTCTCCACCGATGGTTGACTTAATATCGTCTAGCCATCTTCTTTGTGGTCGGCCTCTGCTCCGTGTAGTTACCCTTGGCCGCCAGTGGATAACTCGAACAATCCACCTATCGCTGCTTCGTCTTGCGACATGTTCTACCCAGCTCCATTTTAGTTGTGCCACTCGTTCCGCCACGTCTGTAACTTTCGATCTTTTTCGAATTTCCTCGTTCCTGATTTTATCCCTTAACGATACTCCAAGCATTGCGCGTTCCATAGCTCTTTAGGTTGTTTTTAATCTATTTACACTATTTTTTAGGCTCATTGTTTCTAGACCATATGTGGCCACCGCTAGTATGCATGAGTTGTAAACTTTTTTCTTTAGGTTTATAGGTATACTACTGCTTCCTAGAATTTATCGAAGTTTATCTAACGCAGCCCATGTGAGACCTATTCGTGTGGTGACTTCTGCTGTTTGATTTGGTTTTCCTAGCATGATCATATGACCAAGGTAAGTACAGTGGTTAACGCACTCAATAGCTACATTGTCTATCGATATATGGGTGTCTATTGTACTCATTATCTTTGTTTTCCCTGTATTTATTTTCAGTCCGACCTCTTTGGCTGCTTGGTTGAATCTCCAATAACTGTTCTTGGTCACTCGAGATCAGGACGATATCATCGGCGAAACGCAGATGGCTGAGGTACACCCCATCGATCTTTATACCTTTCGTGTCCCATTTAAGTTTTTTTGAAGACGTCTTTTAAACTTGATGTAAATAGTTTTGACGAGATGGTATCTCCCTGGCGTACTCCTCAGGCTATTTTTATTTTGTTGGTGGTAAGTCCTTTGTCGATCTTGACGTGGAATGACGCATTGTCTAGAGATTTTAGGATTGACCACAATTCGACAGTATCGAAGGCTTTGTGGAAGTCGATAAACGCTAGATGGATGGGGATATTGTATTCGGTGGTTTTTTCTATAAGGGTTCTTAGTGTTTGTAGGTGGTCGATAGTGTTGTATCCGCTCCGAAAACCTGCCTGTTCTACTGGCTGGAAGAAGTAAAATTTTTTTGTTAGGCGGTTGCGTATGATTTTGGTGAATAGCTTGTATACTTGTGAGAGCAGACTAATAGGACGGTAGTTTTCGATATCTAAAGTGTCCCATTTTTTAAACAGAATTACCACCTCTGCATTACACCATTCTGTGGAGATAACACTATCTCTCAGGCATTTATTTAATAGAATCTGGTTGGTCTTTTTCACCGTACTTCCACCCAACTTTAACATCTCTGCTGTGATGTGGTCCTCTCCTTGACATTTACCATTTTTCATTTTCCTCAAGGCAGACCTCATTTCATGGAGTAATATATCTGGCATATCTTCTAATCCTACATTCAGCACTCTGTGTTGCGATTCAGGGTCAATGTCAGGTGTCTTTGACGAATACAAATCATTATAGAAGTCTTCGACTATTTGGGGAATTTGTTGTAGGTTTGTAACTATAATTCCTTGCCGATTCTTAAGTCTGGTTATTTTTGTTCTTCCATGAGAAAGTTTTGATTTTAGCACTTTCATATTCGAGTTTTTCTCAATTGTGTTTATAAGCGCATCGGTTTTGTATTTCCTTATATCCTTGCGGACGTATTTTTTTACCTGTCTGTTGAGTGCTTTATACTCATTCGTTCTTTTTTTTATACGCCTTTATTTCGCTGGTGTTCGTACTTAGTTTAGGGTCTTTTGGGAGTTTCGCTCTTAAACATACCTTCTTTGCTGCCGTTTGGATGCCTGTTTTCTCTCTCTCATTCAGCTGATCCACGCTCATATTTGCCAAGTAGGCAGGTTTTAGGTATTTTTCGGCTTCTTTCTGGTATTATTCTCTGTTTGTATCCAACACTGCAATCGTTGAAAATCTGGGTTTTGATATGAGTTTGTTCCTTTCGAGTCTTACGTCAACCACTCGCTCGCAGTAGTCTATGGTCGTTTCCGGTGTCAAAGTGGTTCATAATCCCTACATCGCTAAATATTTTCCGAAAATGAAGTCTATCTTGTTCTTTACAGAGTTGACTGGGCTTCTCCATGTCCATTTGCGTTAAGGTGGTTTTTTTGAAGAATGTATTTAGGCAGTATGGGTTTTCCTTCTCGAGAAAGTTCGCAAGCATTTCTCCCCTGTTGTTTCTCTCACCTAGACACCAAAGTATTCGGTGTCTGTGTTTGTTCTCTTTCCTATTTTAGCATTAAAATCTCCGATAACAATTTTAAAGTGTGTCTTTTCCATTTGTTTTGCAGTCGTTATATTCTCATATAGTTGCTCCACTTCTTCTTCTTCTGAAGTGCTCGTTGGGGAGTACATATTAATGATTTGCATGGAGTACCATTTGTTTAATCTCAACGTGAAATATATGTCTCGATTGGAAAGAGATACATATTTAGTTGATGCTTGATGTTTTTGTTGATGAGAAACCTTATACCCCCTAGATGGTTGAGTTCAATGTGGTGGTCTTTTCGACGGGTAGACGTGTTTCGGACAGTCCAATGATATTCCATTTGATGCATTTCAGTTCGTGCTCTAATTCTTCTAAATGGTTATCAGTTCTCATTGTACGTGTATTGTAGGTTGCAATAAACATTTTCGATTTTTTCGGTTTATTGGTCGAATTTTTGCTGCCCCCAGAATCCGTAGGGCTGACTGACTGAGATTTGGAGCGTAACCCTCCACTCACCTGGAGTACTTTTGTTTTAAAATTCGTCATTACATGGTTGTGCAAAGGTTTTGGCATTTAAAACGCCACGCTTGCCCTGCGTGTTGGCGAGTTTGTTGGCAGCCGCCCACTTTTGGTCAGACGCTGTTTGCAGTCGCTCATTCTAAGTCAGACGCTGCAGTTTGCTACTTTTGGTCCGCCCCGGGTATTTAATTTCCCCGGTACCACCCATATCTGGGAGGCATTCCCCCATCCGCCACCTGGGGAGGCACCCGATGGGGGACTAGCAACCCCGCACGCTTGATTAATAAATTAAATAAGATTTCTCCGCAACAGTACGTTGAAATTCTAACATCTTATATTTCCAAAAGACTGTTTCGAGTTAAACAAGAAGAAGAATATTTAGACCTCAAAAATTTTTTTGCGGTAGTAACTCAAGGAAGCGTATTAAAACCGGTTTTTTATCTGCTCTACACCAATGACATACCAAAGATGCAAGAAACCATAACAGCTACCTTTGCTGATGACACCGCCTTGCTTGCAACAAGTCAAAATTCAGATAGTGTAACAGAAAAACTACAAAGAGCTTGCGACAGAATTGTTTACTGGACTAACCAAAGCAAAATTAAACTAAATGAGCGTAAATGAAGCCATATCAATTTCACCAATAAAAGAGTGACTGATTCACCCACCCTCAATATTATTGGCAACATTGTCTCAATCGAAAACTAGGCCAAATACCTAAGCATGACCCTGGATGCG
This sequence comes from Gymnusa sp. GC000175, assembly GCA_030264735.1. NCBI lineage: Eukaryota > Metazoa > Arthropoda > Insecta > Coleoptera > Staphylinidae > Gymnusa > Gymnusa sp. GC000175. The sequence continues at coordinate 9,132 of JARJDX010116365.1, read as the reverse complement.
AAGCTGCGATGAAATGAGCGGAAGTTTGGTTGAAAAATAAAAAAGCAGAGATAAAATACGTGCAGTGGAGTACTTAAGAAGATGTTGTGAAGTAAAAAGAATGGATAAAATAAGATATGAGGAGGTCTGACTTTAATAAAACTGCCGTCTTTCAACAGTGGTGCTGTACCTTTATATGGTTAGTTATTTGCTAATAGTAATGGATATATCTTAAATTCGTATATGAAAGTTGTGTGGGGACCACACCATATTTTAAATAACTATATATTTATCATATCTAAAAATATTAATCTTATGTAATTCTCTAATTACTTATTTGTAAATATGATAAAAAAGTTCAATATTTAAGTTCATGTTCAGTTCGTACAATGTATTGTTAAAAATCTAAACGAAAACTAAAAAAAAAAAATCTTCAAAAAATTATAGGTGATGACAGGAAAACGTCTTCTAATAATTGTTAAATTTAAATTATACAAGAATCTAGTAAAAGAAATGAAATAATATTATTCTTATTTAAAACAACAACGGTCTTCTTCTGGTTCGTGCAAAATATTGTTTATGCAAGTGTAGTTCTTCTTCTTGGTGTTTGCGATGAGTAATACTTATTTGTGGGTTTAGATGCCCCCCGGACAGTGATATTTAAAATAAATGTTGAATGAAATTAAATATTTCAACCTCACATGTCTGGTTCACCCACAACCGCATGTTTCTAACTCCTCTCCAACTTTACAATTACTTAACAACTCATAAACTAATAACATTCAATCTCATGCACCTCGCAGAGAAGAAAAAAGAATTGAAAAAAAAAACTATTAACATAATCATTATACTCACGACGTTGTTAATTAAATAAAGGCTACGCGCGCGCGTGTTTACGAGTTTTCTTTGTTCCAATCGGCAATTAAGGTTTTGTTAAAACATATAACGTTTAAACGTTTGACAGTTGTCGCGGCATGCGCTGCGCTACCTTTGAGGTCATGTGTGTAATTAAATGTGCATATATATATAGGTACGTTGAATGATTTTGCATCTGTGAGGTCACGCTTCACTTAGTGGCTTCGTGGAATTATATAGAAATGATTAAATAAATTCCGAGTGGTTTTACAGGAATGACATGCGGTCCTGAGCGTAATAATAATCCGTGGAGTTGGGCGTGCATGGAGATAAAGCAATGATGAACCGCGGAACGGGCCGTTTAGCCTTATCCAAACACCATCTAACGACTCGTTAATTACTCCTTGATATATTACACATCCACCAAAATGTGTTCTTTTAGGATTACAATTGTTGCACTTGGAACATTTATTATACTTTGGCCACACATTATGATTAAGACATAGCACTACGATTGAGATGGACACTGACCATTGTCCAACCATATAAGATTATAGATAGCGCCGACTAGAAGATTGTTTATTAAGATGACATACCGGCCCGTCATTCACCATAATGCACGCATTATTCTTGCATTAGCATCCCGATCATTATCTTCTAACTATATGCTCTGTTAATCCTACTAAATTAAACTAAACGGAATAATGTGCGCTTTAACAAAAGAAAAATCATTAATTCGATTTTTAAATTGTTATTTCGACCACCTCTACGTTAACGCTTCAACACCCGTCATTAATTTACTCATAAATTATTTAACCATATTTTTAAACCAGTAATATACATGGTGGATACCAAAACCCGACCAACGCCATTACTGACTTATTTTTTTAACCAAGTTTGGTACATAAAATTAAAGAGTACTTACATTTTTACATTCTTATATTAAGCAATTTTTTGTAACATTAAGTATTAGCGCGTAGCGATGGTTTAATTTTAAATAGCAACCCCCATTTTTTTTTATTTTATTTAAATTGGTTAGGTATGAAATCCGTGATTACCTTTCGTTATTTTTCATGGCAAAATGTGATTTGTTTAGTATACGACTAAACAATTTGCGTTTCTTTAAAATATTTTTACATGAAGATTTTGTTGTATTTTGATACATTTTTGAACTCATCGAAATAAATTTTAAAGGTGTTGCATTTATAATTAAAGAAATGACTATCGCTACGCGCAAATAGTTAATGGTACAAAAAATTGCTTGACATAGGAATGTAAGTAATATTTAATTTCATGTATCTAACTTTAAAATTGGTTAAAAAATAAGTAAAATATCATTTTTTAAGTTTTTCAGCTGTAATCTCAACCGCACTGGCTGCCTTTCATGATTTTAGATTTTCCATTGCATTACGTATCTCTACTTGCACAATTTACGATTTATTCCCACTTACTGTATCAAAGGCAATATTTAAATAAACAGTAACGCTTTAAAACGCCAGTTACTTCCTCTATATCTGTCCTACTAGTTTTAGATGATTCATTTTTTTGTATTTATTATTTGGACAGTTGCTTAACATTTTTGAACATATCGTTAGCGTAGCATTGGTGCGCATTTTTCCCTAGTTAAACACCAATAGGTGCAATAAATGCATTATTGTCTTTACTTCATAGTCTCTGCACATCTCTATTCAGTCGCTTCGTCGTTTTACTTTCAATTTACTTCTGTCTTCAGTGTATCTTCGTAAATCATTGGTCTGGAGCAGCTTTTATGGCGGGTATTTCGACTGTATCGAAAGCTTTTTCGAAGTCTATAAATATCAGTACTTTATTGTATTTATTACATTGTTTAATGAGTATTTTTATTGCCTAAAGGTGGTTGTTCGTTCGGTATCCGGTTCCAATTCGTTCGGTATCCGGTTCCAAATCCAGTCTGTTCTCTAGGTTGAGTCCAGAATAAGTCCAGCTTGGCTTTGGTTTTGTGAATGTTACTTTCATTTACAAAGGAAATTAAAGTATATTAATAGCGACAATTTTCAAAATCGAGATTTTTGCGGAAATATCTGTTTTCGACCTCCCTGATTCGAAAAAAGTTGATTTCGAAGTGGTGTCTGTCTGTCTGTGTGTCTTTCTGTGTCCTCTCTACAGCCCGGACGGCTAAACTGATCGTCCTGAAAATTCATATTTAAGCTTTGAACAAAAATTGGGAGGTTCAGTGACTTTTGGCTAAAATCCAAAAATAAGAAGTGGTAGTTTATTGGTGAGGTTTTTAGGTTTTTTGCAAATATTTCAAAATCTATGGAGCTTATGGAAAAAAACATATGAGTACAAAAGTGTGTAAAAATAAATTTTACACAATATTGTCAGTGTAATTATTCATATTCATATCAAGTTGCAGGGATATAATGTCATTTAATCAGCTGACAATAAATGAAATAGGGTTAACTACCCGTCAAAAGTGATATCAATAATGAAAAATTGAATTATTATTGCCAACATACATTTTAACATCTTTAAATATGATGGTTAACCCAAAAAACATCTCAAATTAGTAAATGAAAGTCGTGTGGTGACCACACCTCCGTTTTTTTGTAAAGAGTTTATACACATGCGATAACTATATCGGTATATAGTTTGCGCCTTTTTTGTAGAGGATAATTGTAGAGGCGTTGTTCCAGTTGCTAGGTGTAATACAGATGTTGAAAAATGGTTTTATTTGCATGGAGTGTTTTATAGACCTAATAGCATCTTCGCCTGGAGATTTGTAGTTCTTTAACTCCTCAAGTGCATTTTCTATTTCGGATATTGTTATACTTGGCATGTCTTCTGACCACTGGTTTATAGTCTTCCTGACATTAATTTGTGACTCTTCTTCCATTTGTTTTAGTCGACTCCTGTATTAGTTGTATTATTTCCATAAAGTATATGTATAGGTTTGCGTAAAATTCTTTCGTCATTTTCAGTATATCGTCTCTCTTTGTGGTTATATTTCCCTATTATATTTCAGTTTAAATATTTTTGATCTTCCAGTCAACAGGTTTCTTCTTAATGCTTTATACTCCTGTTGTTCTTTATGGTTATTTTTGTATGTTCTATGTTTTATGTCGTTTTTTAATCTCTTTTTCAATTTCCTTGTTTACTTCTCTATGCAGTTTCGAATTTGCTCCGCCGTTTTTCCTTATCCCTCTTCTAGAGTTTATAAGCTCTCTTGTTTGTTTGCTAATTTTACTTGTGTTTTTTATTTGGCTTCCAGTATTTATTTTATGCTTCATTTATAGTTCCAAAAATTTTGTTGTTGAGTTCGTCTGATGTGTTGCGACTCTGTTCGAACATTGTATTTTGCAGGTTTGCAGTTATCATTTTAGCGTATTTGTCGATTTGTTCTGGCGTCGTTAACCAACATGTCATTTCTTCGTTACTAGTTTATGCATTTTCTTGCTTAGTTTTAGGTCATTTGATTAAACCTATGCCTTCTGTGGAATTGTCTGCTTCTCCGACATGATAGAAAATATTTCCTGACTTGAGTGTTTTCCATTCTTCCCACGCCTTCTTACTTTACTTACTTCTTATTGTTTCATCTGTTTTAAACCTTCTTTTATTTCGACGAGTCTTTCCTCAGCAGTTAGTGTTCATACGTTGTAAGTGGCGATATTTAGTGTATTTTGTCATTTTTTTTGTTCATTTTTGTCTTCTTCAACTTTTTGTCCCTCCCAGAATCCATGAGACAGCCTGACTTATCTGGGCGAGGTTTTGGGCCAGCGCTACTCACCGGGGGTATATTTTTTGCCATTTCTTTTGTTTTTTTGGAGGGTTTTGGTAAAACGCCAGGCTTGCAAGGCGTGATAGCGAGTTTTCTATTTGGTCGATGCCAACGCTACTTGTAAGTTTTGGTCCGCCCCGGGTATTTGATTTCCCCGGTACCACTCACATCTGGAAGTAATACCCCAATCCGCCACCTGGAAACACGTTCGATAGAGGTTCGTTCGGTGATTTACTAGTAATAAATCAGTAAATTCGAGTACAAACACTTTATATTTATAATAAGTTGTCATATTAAGCTTTAATTAAAGTGATGTATGTTATATTATTCAAAAAAGCTGACACAAATGTCAAGCCCTTTACAACGTTGTCACGTATCGCTGGACATTGGTGATGATGGCTAATACTATGAATAATATTGCAAAGAAATGGTACTTTAAAAGTGAATAACTTAATAACTACGTGGTCAATTTTTTATGGAAACCAAAAAATAATTGTTTAATATATTTTTTTTATTAATATAGGCAATTTGGTTTAAATCTTATGTTTGTATCATACTTTTTTGCTCAAATTGTTCGTGCTCCCATAATATCCCATGTCAAATGGGATTTTTTACTGCTAAAGGGGCCGGTCAAAAAATCTGAAAAAAATCGATAAATAATTTATTTCATAAAAAACATATTCCCTAGGCATCAACAAAATTATGTCGAGGAAATATCCTTAAAATAAACGTTTTGTTTATTTTTCGATATAAAATTTCTGTTCGTATTTTGTCTGTAAACTTTATAATACTCAAGTCTTTTATGTTACTTTAATACTAAAAATTTTTCTAGCGGCCATTTAAAATACTTTTGAAATTTCATTATATTTGCAACTTTCTATCAAATACTAAACGTTAATATAAAGATTACCGGAAACTGTTCGCACATAATCGCTCGCCCACAATTGCTCGTCAGAAAATTTGAACGCTACACAATTGCTCTTCGGTAAAATGGCGCGCCAGTTCTTTTGCCTGTAACCTTACTTTTGTTTCTATACGTTTTTATAAAAAAATAAATACCATGTTTCCAAATTTGCATTTAGTAATAAAATAAACAGCCTTGTTAAATAAGGCTTATTTAATTTCATGATTTTGTCAAGGCGTTACGGAGATCTAACTAGTAAAACTAGTAAAAACCCCATCACATATAATTTAAATTAAATGAGGTAATAAGAAGTTAATTATGTTAAGTTGATAAGTAAATGATGCAAATAAATTAAATCATAATTTCGCACAAAATATAGTATGTTGTTAAAATATAATTCAGATTAGAGCACAAATTAGATCACAGATTCTTAGAATTTTAAGTACAGGTACACAAATTTAAAATCAAAAAGTATTTCCAATATAATATTTTGATATATTTAAAATCATTATCTAGTAGTAAGCAATTTTCTAATTGTGTGGTAAGCAACTTTCCTGGCGACCAATTTTTCGCACAGCAAATACATATAAATATAGAACATTGGTTAAATCTGATGTTTTTTATGAATTGCTAAGTTTTGAGATTTTTGAGGAAATATTTGTTTTTAACTTCCCTAATTAAAATAAGTTATTTTCTTGGTGGTGTCTGTCTGTCTGCCGGTCTGTATCCGCTCTCTACAGCCAGAGGACTTAAGTGATTGACCTAAAAACCAAATTTAAGCTTTTAATAAAAATTGGCAGGTTGCAGTGACTTTTGGCTGAAATCCATCAACCGAAAGTGGTAGTGTATTGTTTAGGTTTTTCGTTTGTTTGCAAATATTTTTAAAACTATCAAGTTTATGATTTTTTTTTGTTTTTATTATTTTTTTTAAGTTTACATTTTATGAAATCATTCTTTTTTGTTGCTAAGCAACTTTTGAAATTATTTTCATCAAGTTGCAGATGTATACAATCATTATAATCAGTTGACAGTTAATGAAATATGAATATGGTTTTTACCTTATACGATTTTCTAAATTCGTTTTATTTCAAAGTTTTAGGGCTAGATTTTTAGAAAAAAAAACAAGATTTATTACTTTCAAGATTCTTAATTACACATATTGCTGAAAATGCCTACTCCAGCTATTAAAAATACCAGGGGTTATTCTTATTGTATTACTATCGATTTTTCAAATCCTCTACATTTTTTTACTGAAGTAGTGTACACTTATGACTTTAAATGACCCCATAGGAAAAAATACAAGGGATTTAAGTCTGGAGATCAAGCAGGCCATAAGTGAGGTCTACCTCGGCCAATCCAGGGATCTTTATATGTTGCGTTTAAAAAATCACGAGTACCCAGACTAAAATGTGCAGGTGTACCATCGTGCACCATCATTATAATCCTCGTTGTTATTGGTACATTCTCTAGAAACCCAGGTGGTAATTCTTCCAAAAAATGTCGATATATCTCGCCGGTAGAAATACTCTTCCAATAAAACAGTCACCCACAATTCCAAGGTAAACGTTTATTGAAAATTGATATAGAAAACGATTTTCAAGTGCCGCATGCGGATTTTCATCAGCCCACACATGGTAATTTTAAAAGTTCCTGCGTTTCTTAAAAAATTAGCTTCATCGGTAAAAAAAATCGTCAACAGAAGTCATTAACAAAACGTAATCCGTGGATGATAATCATCAGGAATAAGTTTCTGAACGCGCTGAATATAATATGGATATAAACACTGCTGCTTTAAAATTTTTCACAGTCATATTATTTACATTTAACGTATTTACCATTTTATTGGTAGAAGTACCTGGATATTCATCTAACATGTTCAACACATTATCTTCTAACTCTACTATTGTTACTGTGTTTGGCATACCTGGTTCTGCATTTCGTTTAAATGTAACTGTTTCATAAAGACTTTGATAATAGTTTGAAAGGTTTTTCCATCAGGGACATGGCGATTGAAAAAATGTTCACCGTACAACCGCTTAGCCTTAACCGAATATTTATTAGCAAGTCCATACATAAAATGCTAATCAGTCATCTCGGCTTACGATTTCCTGATGTTTTATCCCCCGATTGTTGGACCGTGTCAGTTAATTCCTCGGTCGGTTGATACCTCTGCTAGTTGATCGCTACCCATTGATCCCTAGACGTTTGATCCCCCAAAGTTTCTTTAAGTTTTTATATTTGTATATACCAGCATCCCTAATGGTGATAAATAACTTAAATTTAAACAGGGTGATGACAAATATAAGAAATTATATAGTCTCTTTCAAAATTTCAGATAATTAAGAATATTATTATATTTACAATTAATTATTTTTATGTTAAATATTTTATTATTTTTACGATAAACCATTTCCTATATATTTTTTTTACTTCAAATTTTAATTTCAATTATTTTGCAGTTTAATAAAACTATCTTAAATATATATTATAATATTTTATTCAAAGGTGTGCAGCAAAAAAAAATTAAAATAAAAATAAAAATTCTTTTCAGTTTTCGTCAGGCTTTCTGAATTTGTTTTATTTTTTTCTTCAGCACTTTCTAAAATATAAGAAATAGACAATGCATATATTAAAAAAGATACAAGAAAATTTAAAGTTACTGCTTATGAGTTATTATAAATAAAAATTCATTTTTTAGAAACTAAATTTAGGCCATCTGTAATTGACAATTTTTTAACAGATTACTTGAAAAATATGAAATAAATAAAATGGATAACGAATAGAATAATAAAATTTATAATTTAATTTGGAAAATATTTGATGCTGGTCAAATATAAACTTGTTCACAATTAGTGCATGTCATTTTGTAAACAACATTTAATTTATTTTTTGTTTTAACAATATCTTAAATCAAACTTATTAAATGTACTCAAACTTATTAAATGTTGAACCACCTGAAAACAACAAAATACAAATTGTTAAAAACACAACAAATTCAAACTATTTCATTAAAAAGTAGATGATTTTGGTTAAAAGTACAATAATTTTTGTAAAATTTAAACGTTTTTCGTTAATATTTTGGGTAAACTTTGTGCAATTGATATTAAATTTTGTTGTTTTTGCTTAAAATTATGATAATTTTTATTAAAACTTTGTTGATTCTGATTACAAAAGTATGACTTTGTTCTAATTTGAACGTTTATATTTAAATTTTTATTGATTTTGGTCAAATTTAAACGATTTTCAATAACTTTTTGATGATTTTGGTTAAAATCACATAAAATTTATGCTATTTTCATTCAAATTAAGATGATTTTGCTTAAAATTAGATAATTTAAGTCAAATTTAAACGTTTTTATTAAAATATAGTTGTTTGGGTCAAATTATGTACAACTGAGCAAAATTTTGTTTTTGCTTTAAATTATGATAGTTTTTATTAGAACTTTGTAAATTTTGGTTTTTTAGGGAGTTTTAGTTTTATCATATTATATCATATCATATCTTTATTCAGTTGGCCATCAAATTTGTACAAGAGAACATTTCATTGTCAGTACTGGAAACCAGACAACTGCACACAAGACTAGTGCGCACAAGATATGTGCACACATGGCAATTGCACACAAGACAAGGGTACACA
>JARJDX010116348.1:0-13494 GCA_030264735.1 Gymnusa sp. GC000175 | reverse complement strand
GATATTGAAGATGAAGCTAATAGTTACTTTCAACGCATTTATAATCATCCTCCACATCCAACTTTATCTATTGATGAAGTTCTGGAAATGCTGAAAAGATTCCAGGATTCTCCAATTAAGAGAGAAAGAGAGGTAAATGAAAATATATTATTTCAATTTTTTTTGTTTGAAAGTTATTCTTAATACATATAAGAAACATTTTTTTTTTTCAAATATATTACAAAATAACGGCTCAGTAGTCTAGCTCCAGGTACACTTTAAAAGAACTTGGTATCAGGTGTGAATTTCTAGAATCTAGATCTAGAGTGGAGTAACAAGCTCCTACATTTAATACACACACACACACTATAATTTACATAGTAGGACTTTGCTAGATTGATAGCCCCTTAGGAATAATTTCATAACAAATATTTAATTATTTAAGAAGGTTCATACGTATCTATTGGGATTTTTAAAATTCCAAGTTTGAGGCTTTAAATTTTACACAGTTATAGAATAGCATATTATACATCTATCCACAAAATTATTTTTGTATTCACCGTCTAGTTTTTAAGAAAAAAATTAATGAAAATCATATATTTTAAACCCTTATACATGGGCTCTTGTGACAGGAACACTTGATTTATGATTAAAAGTATTTTTTTAAGATTGATCTTTCCACCTTTGAACAACCAAAAACGAATATAAGAAAAAAGAATGTCCATAGAGTTTAGGAATGTATTTACAAACCCTTGTTACCGTTAAAACCAACTTAAAAATAGAAGAAAGCGAAAAGTTTGGCAACGCCGCATGTGCCAGCTGCTTAAAAAAATATTTATGTCACATAACTTCAACTTTTTTTACAGCATACAAAAATTATTTATTTTTTATTTATTTAAAAGTGGTGACTTTTGTCGTTTATCTGTCACACACACATTTAAATTTAAATTCGCTGTTGTCACATTTAATTCGACGCTTCTACCACGTAAGTATTTTTAATATTGTGATTATTTAAAACATCAATTATATAAAATAAATAAGCTACAGATAATGTTAATAATTAAAAAAATTAATTTTTATCATTTTTTAGAGATCAAAAGAGGAAAACTATTCAGTTTTTTTTTTGTCATTAGTCATTAGTGAACCCCCTTAAGTGTAAAAATAGGCAAAATAAAAAATATAATAAGAACTAAAAGAAGTTGATTTTGAATTCAAATTTTATGCACTAGAGTCCTCTGACTTATGCGATTTACAAACAAAGAATTTAGGACGACTCTAGACTTAGAGATTTAGACATCGAACTGAAGACGAGTCAATCTATTCAGATACAAAATATACATTTGTCTGCAGCGTGCAATTTTTTTGAGATTCCATCAGGTGGCGACGTATTGAGATTCTTTGACTAAGAAAATTTGTTGTGAATAAAAGAATAAAACCCAATCAAGTCATAAACCCATCACATCATATCTTAGGACAAATAAAATCTATTTTGAAATCTGAAATATTTTACTTTTACTATTTTCTATTAACAAACATGGGCTAAAATTTCTTACAAAATTTAAATTTAAATGGTTTTACCTTTTACAAATTATATCATAGCCCAATTAATTTATGCAGTCTATTTAGACAAAAAGCTCAATCTTGCAAAAGGGCATGTAGTTCTTATTTTACAATGTGTTGTTATATGACCTATGCCAATAGAAGGGAATGCGTAATGTAAAAAATTTTTGCACTGCCTTTGGTTTTTATGCAATAATTGCTAAAGAATACGAGCTGCAGAAAAGTTATTTCTTAATTTTTAAAGTATATTAAATATGCTACAATTTAGATGCAAATCGAACACAGAATGTAAGAGAAAAGAGTAAAAGAAATATTCCGAAGGTTGATGAAAATCATTGTCAACGCATTTGGAAAGTAGCATTCAAAACATAAGAACAATGTATTCACATTGGCATCTATCAACTTCTTCGTCAAAATGAGAAACAAAAGAGTAGATTGTGATCCACTTACTTGTTTCCAGAGGATGTGCATAACAAAACAATCCGACGAGGAATTTAAAGGCAGCCAACAAAAATACCAAAAGTGCTAAGAGAATGCAATGCTTTGCCACTAACTCGATAAATCTATCATCATCCAACTACCTTGATGCCAATTATAACAACAAGAGGCGCCTCATCGCACTCTTTCGTGTCAACTTGTTTTCTGTTTTTTCTGCAGGATCGTACCCTCTCTTGTTAGCACTAGGTTTGGCAACAAAGCCTAGTTTAGCGCTCAGATTTGACTTTTGTACGGTTTTATTTTAAATTACAATCTACCAAATTGAAGGGGGCAACACTTTACGGGATGAATTGTTTAATTCTAAAAAAAAAACATTCGTAACGCACCTTTTTATTTAGGTCTAGAATAAATAAAAATCAATATCTGGTGAAGAACATTTTTCCCAGCGAGCAATTATATCGGCGAGCAAATTTCTTTGTGAGTAATTGTGCGCGAGCAATTGTCGGCCAGCAACTTTCCGCACATCGCTAAAGTGGCTTGTGGGAAGAAAACTGAAAATAATGGAAAGATAAAGCTGCAGGGATGTACCATTTACATCGATCTGACTATAAAGGAAAGAAAAATATAGAAAGAAAATGAAGGTGTGGTCACCACATGACTTTCATTTACTAATTTGAGATGTTTTTTGGCTTAACTGAAAAAATGATAAGAACAAAATTTGGGTAAAATTTATTTTTACACACTTTTGTACTTTTATGTTTTTTTCATAAACTCAATAGATTTTGAAATATTTGCAAAAAAACCTAAAAACCTCACCAATAAACTACCACTTTCTATTTTTGACTTTTAGCAAAAGTCACTGGGACCTCCCAATTTTTGTTAAAAGCTTAAATATGAATTTTCAGAACGATCAGTTTAGCCGTCTGGGCTGTCGAGAGGACACAGACAGACAGACAGACACACAGACAGACAGACAGACAGACACCACTTCGAAATTAACTTTTTTTGAATGAGGGAGGTCGAAAACGGATATTTTCGCAAAAATCTCGATTTTGAAAATTGTCGCGATTACTATACTTTAATTTACTTTGTAAATGAAAGTAATTAACAATTTTCTCAGACAACATTACAATTTTTGTAATGTATTTATCTTTATTTTAGGGTGAATTCGACGTTCGATCCGTTCGAAGAGGGGATGAAGCTTGGTGGAAAGCTCGATAGCATAGTAGAGTAAAAGCAACCGCAACAACTGGCGTGTGTGTGTGTGCGTCCCGAATCAATCGAACAATTTCCATAGAAACAAGTGATTGCAGACATGGAAATATTCTGCGTTTGGAAAATAAGACACAATACTTTCGGCAGACATAAAATTTAGCATCTGTCTTTGCATATGGAAGACGTGAAACCCTTGTCAATATAATGAAGCTGAACATGGGAGGGCAATAGGTATGTATGTTTTATAACTCTCTATATATTTATCCCCATAGAGATCCTTAATAAATCAAGGATTATTGTGAACGTGTAACAAGTTATTGTGTGCGATGAATGAATAAGATATATTATTTAATAAATTTAATGAAATTTATTTTTTTTATTGTATGTTTTTCAATTTGAAAATTTTTCAATTATTTTGATTTTATTTTAAATTATTTTTCTAAGTAATTATGATTTTTTTAAATGATTTATCTAAATTCATATTTCATTTAATTATATTCTAAACTTCATTTATCAAAAGAAATTTTTACACGATTTTTTTAAAGAAAATTAGATTTTTTACATTCAAAATTAAATTTTTATATATGTTAAAATATTTTTTTAATTAAATTTTTGTGCTTTATTAAAGTTACAAACTTTTTTTTTAATTTTCATAGCTTACAAACTTAATTAGTAAAAGCACTGATTATTTTAATAATAATGTTGGAAATGAAATTCTGCAAAGGGGTAGATATTAATAATCCACGCCTACTGTATATTTATTTATAATTCGTATTATTCATTAGAGTTTACTTTGTGAAATTTTTTATTATCAATTAGCCCTTAATTACAACTACTATTAATACAACTTTTTTTTATTAATTAAGTTTATATTAATAAATAAAAATCCTAATAAATAAATCGTAACAGGTGCAAAATTAATTAAATTTTATCTATAATTAATTATTTTCTTTATTACTTAATAAATAATTGATAAATAATTTTGAAAAATACATGTTTTTGATATAAAAAATTGCTTTTTCAGTGTTTGTACAGGAATTATAAAAAAGTTTTATCCTAAAACTAAGCCCTAAGTTTTGTTCGGTGTATTCAAAAAGTTTTGAGCTTTTCTGCAATTCCAACCCCTACAATAGAACAAAGGGTTAAGTTAAACACCAAGTTAGCACCACATGATGTATTCCTGAGGGGTTAAAAAATTAATTGTATGCATCACGTGCATTTACTCGTTATATTTCATCACAGAAGTTTATTAAGTCCGCCAAAGCGGACAATTTAATTAATAATTTTGCCTAAAATTTGATTGCCAATACAATTATTATGTACAAATATATTTCTTATTATCACAAAATGGCTAATATAAAATTTCAAAACCTCCTAAAGTCAATTAAATTTTAATTAAAGTTTCAAACAAACTTCTGCTAAAGCCGGCCATTCACGATCTTCCAAATACAGCGGCGTGGCGCGACATCACTCCAATGGAGTTATGGAGTGACCAAGAAAATAATAGTAAAAGGTTATATAATGCACTAAATGGAACGATCTTGAATAACCCCAACTTTTATTATTATTTTCTTTGTCACTCCGTCACTCCATTGGAGTGATGTCGCGCCACGCCACTCGATTTGGAACGACCGTGAATGGCCAGCTTAATACTGGCATTTCTTAATGTACGACAGGCTTAAATACAGACCCTTTGAAATAACCACGTGACCGCGTAGGTAGGCAGCCCAAACGACATTTGATATTTAATCGTGTTAATCCTGTGAAATTAATCAGATGCTTGGATATTTATATCATTGACGTTTGTTGTAATTGACAGTAAAAGTTCATTTGTGTTTTACCTGTGTAAGCGAATTTTATATGTTCAAAAAAAAAACAATTTCTTTTCAGAGGTAAACAAGTATAATGTTTTACTCACCGTTACAAATAAGATGACATAACCTCTTATTTTAGATTATTAGAGGCATGCCATTTACAAATGAATAAGGCGCATTTATTTTTATGGCTCATTTTCGAAGTGGCATGCGAAATGCAGATGGTTTATGGACATAATCCTTGCAATGTTGTATTGAACAGTTTGATGAAGCTTTTCCAAATTTTATTGTACCAAATGAGAAGTTCGTACAACATAAACAAAATTTTGTTCATCGCTTTGAAAACAAACATTGTATTTATAATAATCCATTAAAATGTTCCATGCAATGTCAAGAAAAGCATTGGTACATAAATGTATTAATTTAATGTTACAAAAATGAATAGTCCTGAAAATGCTCTTTAAAATCGCAAGAGAAACGCTGATATCAACATATCTAATTCCAATGACAATGAGAACTTATGACCTTAATTATGCTTGTTACAATAGCGAGAGGAACAACAATATATAATTATACTGTTATTTTTTTCTTTCGTAGCTCTAAAACCCTGTGAGACTTCTGGCTGCCTAGTTCGATTCATTATAACTTCTGGGTCTCTTCCCATTACAGGCAAGGCCGTGTTGTAACGCTACCTCATTGTTGGTATACCTAGGAAACTTGGGCCATGTTCCATTCTAGGCGATTCTAATAAAGCAGTTATTTGGTTGCCTCGCACATTTCCTGTTTTTTTTATCTATGGGATTTACCCGGATAATGTGTAGCATTATGTAGCTTCTTATAAAGATCACCAAGTTCCTTATGTAGGATAATCCATTTGAAGCATCTCAACTATCGTTCGTTAACTAGAGTTATTATCCAGGTATCGCATCCATACATAATGACAGATCTAATAACGGTTATTTTTTATTATACTGTCAAATTTTACGTTTAATACGTGGATTCTGTGGCCAGGTTTTCGTTCCTTCTTCTTCCACTTTCAAGAACGCTTCTTTAACTTTTAAAAGGGTTCTTCTATTGACAATACCTACACCATTAGCGTCAGCGAGTAGTGGCTTAGGACCATCGCTTGAGAACATAAGCATACTGAGTCGTGCTGCTTTTATAGCCATTTCCAAAGCCACGTTGGACAAAAGAAAAGAGATCATCTTGCTTAAGACCGTTGTTGATTTCGATGGCATCTGCTCTTGCTGCTTCCTGCTAAATTTTCTAAATATAATTCTACTAGCGCCAGCGCGTTTTCCACCGCCACAGTTCTATCCACAAGACTGTCGAAAGTTTGCCTAAAATCTGCAGAAAAGTTATATACCTCATGGTTGAATTCCTGAAATTTTCCCAATACCGGCCTTATTACAAAGATTTGTTCGGTTGGCAATATTTTCTCTTAAGCCACATTAGTAATCTCTAACTAGAGACGATAGTACGATCTGAACGTTATTCGATTGAATTTTATGTTTTATTTAGTAAAATATTCCCCTGCAGCTACTACCCACCATTTTGCCCCTTTTCTTATATGCAGTTACTAAAAACCATTTTGTCCCCTTTCTTATAAATAATAAACTCCTTTTTCCAGGGACTTTTCCACATTTTGTGTATTCCAATGTTCTGTTCCCGGAAATTTTTAGTTTTACCTTTTTTACAACCAATTTTAAAGTTTTTTCTTTCACAAAACGAAAAACTAAATAGATAACTTGTGGTTTCCGGTTTTCTTTCACTTGGATATTATTAAAATATTGTTTCCAGGTTTGTGTTGCCTCCTTAGTCAAGCATCTAGTCCACCGAATGGAAAAACATGGCTGTCACGCCAACTCAGGTCACGGCACTATCTCCTAGGATTCTACTATGGAAGAATGGATTTACTACGATTTTTAGATTACAGTGCTGCGGCTAATTTAATTTCTTATCATTTTTTCTACTTACTACTTTTAGATTTGAACCAGTGTGTATGTATATAAGTTCATATTCTAACTATCTGAACGTTATCGGGAAGCCTCCGATTACAGTGTACTTTTGCCTATTCGTTTGTGTGAGCTCGTGTATTACTTTTGCTCTTGATTTCCTTCCAACACTAAACAGAGTTTTACTTTAACGTCCCTCTTTTTTTACATTTCCTAAGTCTTTTCTAGTCATATTGTGAATGGTCATCTGCAGCGATTCGCAGGTTCTCTGCGTTATATTTTTGTTCCGTTTCGTGCAGCCAGTTTTGATCGTGTGTCCGAAATTGATGGCTGACAATAAATTATTTACAGCTTGACCAGTATATATTGGCATGTGAAAAAATATTTAAAAAAAAATCTATCAAATTTTGCAGTGTGTCGCGGGCGCAAAAATACTTTTTCAGAGACTGTACAGTACTTTGCTTCAAGATAGCGCTACCCCACTCCCACTTTCAAGTGGAGGATACTTGAGCGCACCTATAAGTTGTCATCCATCTAGACTTGGTCAAGCTGTAAGCTTGTCTGTTTTATCCTATTACCAGGTTCTTCTAGCTAGATTTTCTGGATATAATATTATCTTTGACCAAAATATAATCTGAATCAGCGTCTATTTCCCTAATGCTTTGTACATCTTACTTCCACGTCTGACATCTACAACCACATGATCTGATTTCTAGTAATTTCGTTGTTTGAAATCCATGTTTGTTTGTTTATTTTTTTTGTATTTGGTGGCATACTATTATTATTTGAAATATTGTACATGCTACGTGTGGCGTAAGAGCCTATTCTTTGTCAAAAATTGGAAGAAAATGTAAAAAATCTAAAACAAAAAGGTAAGAAACCAGAAAGAAAGTGCGACATCGATGAAAATGTTAAAAATTGGAATCAAAATGTCAATAATCTGACAGAATATGGTAAAAACTCAAATAAAAATGAATAAAAAAAAAATACAAAAAATCTTAATAATAAAATATTAATATTATGATTAAAAATGCTAAAAATAAAAAAAAAACTAAAATTTAAAAATAATTTTACTAAATTTTTATAAAATTTAAAATAAAAATGTCTAAAAACAAAACGTAAATGTTGCTGGCGTTTAAATGCCAAGGGTTTTTGTCCTGGGGGTAATTGTACGTTTACTGTCTGTACCTATAAGATGGCCTACAGAATATAGGATTATTGTAATTTTTATTGCTTAGCATATACGCCAGTATAGTTTTCGTATATTTTTAAGTTTCGTTTGAATCACCCTGTATGGTGAAATTGATAAATGGAAATAAATCCATTTTTAGATCAATCCAGAGATATAAATAGCGAATTTGATATTATTTTTGGGTTTGGCGCATCAGGGAAATTAGTTTCATTGATTGTTTCAGCGCCACAACGATAAAGCAAATAACCTTTTTCACATCATCACACTTCACAGCAATATTGTGTATGCAAGGCTATTTATAGCTTCACGTCAATTATAAAACGACGTCTATTTTTGAACTAATTAAATATTCCTTTGAAACACAAACACAATTATAAAATCAATCCTTACATAACAATTTCACACTTCAATTGAAAATATACCTTGCATAAAGTTACTCGATGTTGAAAAATATTTATTGTGGGATGTTCACAAGAAGTTTAACTGAAGCTTTTACTTCACTAAACCTAACCAAAATTCACATTTATATCAAACATATATTAAATATCTAAATTTAAAATGACAAAAAGCTAAAAAAATTAAAAATTCTGAAAAAAAAACTAATAAAAAGACAAAATTCTTAAAAAAATCTTAAAAATCAAAGTAAAATGTTAAAGGATGCCATTTTATGTAAATTAACGTTGATTGGCGAACTTCAGTAGATCCATTTAACTATTTCAAAAGTGTTACCAAAACATTTGATCTTGTACAAAAAAATGATGTTTTAAGAATTTTAGAGGAAAATGAAGTACCCATAATAATTTATTAAACCAATTAAAGACAAAACTAAGAGTCAATAAAAAATTTAGGAGAAATACCGGAATCTAATATATATATAGTCCACCAATGTTCAATATTGTATTTACCATGATTAAAGAAGCTCGCATGTAGACCTGAAAATTACGTTATGTAGATGATGCAATCCTAATATAAGCCAGAAGACAAACTACATCAGATGCCTATTAAAAACCAACCCAAAAAATACAAGATAATTACCACAAAAAACATAATTAATGAATCTGTACATAAAAACTGGCAGTGCGAAATTAACTGCACAACACATTTTGACTACCTTGTTTTAAAAATATTCAGCGGTGGACACAAGAAACTGATAAAACAACGAATGCTAGTGAGTTGGTCCAATACCATATATTCGCATCATCCAATTTTCATTTCTTTTTATAATCATAATTAATAAATTAAATCATTTTTAAAAAACTTAATGTGTTTCGTCGAAACGAAATTGGCGCAGTCGGTAGGATGTGACGAAAACCGAAATCTTTCAAATTCGGTGCGTTTCAACGATATACGCTCTACCTGCATATAAAATTAATATATAAAAGCATATCCAGACGCCCTTAGCAGTCAATGAGTAAATCCATTTTTGTAACACATGGTCAAAAAATAACACGTTATGCGTCGCCAGAAAGCACTACAAAATATTAATTTATGATTCTAAAATTACCTAAATGGGCATTTTATATGCCTCTGACGTCTCTCTTTTAATATTTTCTACGCCTATGATGTCATTTTTCATAGACATTCCTGTGACGTCTGTCAATACTGACGTTTGTCAATATTATTAAAATTTTCTGCCAACCAACGCAACCAAGCTAAATATTTAAGGCTGTGTATGCTTTTATCATGATCCGTTGATTATATCAAATCTCTTTGAGCATTCGTAATAAAAATTATTTTCATCACGTGCAAATGTGTTTTATACATTCGTATTCGCTAGATAAAATACCATTTAGGCCGCACGCAATATTATGATCCTAACCCCGTTAAAGTTTCGCCGGCACTGTCCTGCAAAATGGTGATTCAATGACATTTTTATGCACATCTCAATTAAATTCTATATTTTTCAACTGGGGTAATTTAGTTTCTTTTATTTTTTAATAAAAAACCTTCTGGAATGTTTGACATTAAATTATTCAGGGTGTAATAATGTTTCTGTTGTTCCTCAAAATCGATTAATGTCTGTTATTAACTAAGTAATGACCTAAATATATAATCGTTGCAATTTAATATGTAAATAACGATTAAGTGATTAAAAATTTTAAGGCGCAGTTGAGGAATTATTATAAAATGTTATTTTATGTGCGTTTTGTATAAATTTCTGGGAATTTCTTGCGTTAATAATAATTAGGTTTTTTTGTAATTGATAATGCTACTCTGAACACTGTACGTTAACAGGGCTCTAATGTCAAATATAATTTTGCTTTTTTTATGTTTATATGCCGGACATTTTACTTTTTTGTTATACACACCCATCGAGATTGATTAATAACCACGTGACCGCGTAGTTAGGCAGCCCAAACGACATTTAATATTTTTATGCTGGTAATCATGTGCAATTAATCAAATGTTTGGATATTTTAATTATTGGCGTTCGTTGTAACTGTGTGATTGATAAAATAATGAACAATATAAAACAAGATAAATTTTGCGGTTTTCTATTTCAACAAGTGTTGGGTCGTTATTCCTTATAGTAAATGTTCAAAATGACGATTTTTCATATTTTCGAAGACTTTCCGCAATCTCTCCACATTTATGCCGCCTATGTCTTGTTTAATGGCTTCCTCTAGTTCCTTCAATAGTGTGAATACGATTTTTGAATAATTTTTCGGCGAAATAGAAATAGAAAATCTAACATTCTTAGATCAGGGATTCTTGGTTAAACAAATTAAGCTAAGACTTTTGGTACAGGTTACATGGTTTAGGTTAGGTTAGGTTAATTTAATTTTTTATGGCCACAAGACCTACTATAAACACATAATGTACTAAAACACAAATACACAAATTAATTTTTACCAGCTTTTCGAGGCATGGAACAGTTTAAAATTTTCGAACATTAATAACAAATAGAAAAAATTATTCACTAAAATTAGAAAATTGTCAGACTATTTAATGAAATAAAATATTTACTTTAATATTTGTGAAGCTGAAGATTATTAAATATGTTGTAATTCCGATGTGCTATAAGTGAACTAAAAGAATATTACAATCGAAAAATACTTGTCGAGGAAATTCTATGCAAGTTTCCTTTTTTAATGCAGCAAGTTCAACAATGAGATAAAAGTATAATCACAAATTGCTTTGTCTGGTTCTTTTTTTCCAGTTTCAACTGCAATGCCTACATTTAAATAATTTTTGTCCTGTCAGAAACTTTTAAAAAAAAATAGGATTCGCGTGCATTCCAGTAACTCATGACACTGATAACTTAATAAAATACTGTAAATATTATTGTATAAGATCATTGTAATGCAAAATCTAAATATGAAACATGGACTGACAATTTTTTTATCTACATACTTCGAATCTAATTTTTCTATTCTTAAGTAAATTTTTTATTAAAATTTTAATAATTTTGGTTAAATAAGGGCCATTTTCAATTTTATTTATATAATTTGGTAAAATTTGAACAATTGTCGCCAATTTAAATTATTTTGGTCAAATTTAAGCAAATTTTTACAATATCTTGATAATTTTGGTCAAATCAAAGCAATTTTTGTTACATTTTATATGATTTTGACCAATATATAAACGATTTACGTGAAATAAAGGCAATTTTGATTAATTTTGATTCAAGTTTGGTCAAAATTAAACGATTTTTCCAAATAAAATGGTGATTTTGGTTTAAATTGCTATTATTTTGAAAGAAGAAAAATGAATTTCGTATGGTTTTCGTTAAAATTAATACAAATTTGATAAAATTTAAAAAATGTTTGTTAAAATCCACATGATATTTGTTTGAAATGCAATGATGATTTTGATCAATTTTAAGCGACTTTCGTCAAAATACAGACAATTTTGTCTAAATTATGACAAATTTGGTTGAATAGAATCAATTTTCATTAAATTTAAGTGAATTTTGGTCAAAATACGAAGGTTTTTTTTTTAAATTATTAAATATTTAGTACACTTTGCAATATTTCGTCAAAATTTAGATGATTTTGGTCAAAATACGGTGATTTTACTTTCATTTACAAAGTAAATTAAAGTATAGTAATCGCGACAATTTTCAAAATTGAGATTTTTGCGGAAATATCCGTTTTTGACCCCCCTCATTCAGAAAAATTTGATTTTGAAGTGGTGTCTGTCTGTCTGTGTGTCTGTCTGTCTGTCTGTCTGTGTCCCCTCTACAGCCCAGACGGCTAAACTAATCGTCCTGAAAATTCATATTTAAGCTTCTAACAAAAATTGGGAGGTCCCAGTTACTTTTGGCTAAAATCCAAAAATAGGAAGTGGTAGTTTGTTGGCGAGGTTTTAAGGATTTTTGCAAATATTTCAAAATCTATTGAGTTTATGAAAAAAACATAAGAGTACAAAAGTGTGTAAAAAAAAATTTTGCACAAATTATGTTTCTATCATTTTTTCAAAATTTAACATTTTAAGAACTCATTGTTTTCTGTTGCTATGCAACATTGTCAGTGTAATTACTCATATTTATATCAAGTTGCAGAGACGTAATGTGGTTTGATCAGCTGACAATAAATAAAATAGGGTTAACTACCCGTCAAAAGTGATAGACATCAATAATTGAATTTTTATTGCCAACATACATTTTAACATCTTTAAATATGATAGTTAACCCAAAAAACATCTTAAATTAGTAAATTAAAGTCGTGAGGTGACCACACCTCCATTTTTTTCAAGGAATTTGGATATTTTAAAAAATGGAATTTTAAACTAATATTTTTGCCATTTTCGTACAATTTTTTATTATTGTCGAGCGTATTTTTGACATTTTTAAACAAATTTTAACATTTTCAGCAAATTTTTAATTATTTTGATTCAGTTTTGACATGTTTTATTAATTTTAATGTATGTAAGTTTGTATTTTTAAACTAAGTTTTGGCATTTCAATCATATTCTTACGATTTTCAAATAAATTTCTGCCTTTTTCGATAGTTTTTATAAACTTTTCGAAAAAATTTAAAAGTGTCTTCTGATTTCTTTTATTTTCAAGCGTGTTTTTAGCATTTTTCGAAAAAAAATTGATATATTTTTTTAATTTTTTAATACTTTTTTTTCCATTTTCAAACAATTTTTTACCTTTTTTGGGCATATTTTCGACATTTCACCTTCTGTAATAAATTATTGACATTTTCTTAAGGTTAAAATTTCTTTTTAGGATTTTTTAATATTTTAAAAGAAATTTTTGTAATTTCGAATGTATTTTTTCCAATTTTAAAATAATATACCATTTTTGAGTATATTTTTGAACAAATTTTTATATATGATTTTTTGCCACTTTAAAGCATATATTTGAACAAATTTTAATTTTTTTTAGCCAATT
>JARJDX010116345.1:0-10168 GCA_030264735.1 Gymnusa sp. GC000175 | reverse complement strand
GCGTATGTTTATTGGTTGTTGCCAACGTTTCGCTCGCCATTGCAGGGAGCATTCTCAAGGCGTAAAAGTCCGATGACTGAAGACCTTGTTCGAGTGTGTATGCCTATATAGGACGAAGAAAATAATTAGTGGGGATGGGAATTTATTGATGAAAACAAATATTTCCAGGTATTGGAGTTTTCAAAACCAAGCTCGCGATTCAAGTTAAAAGGATTATTATGAATCCAAATGGCTTTGCAAACTTTGCGCTTTTTATAATGAGGCATTATATATAATGACTTCACATTAGTGAAATCAATGACCTGTCTCATCATCATCTTTTATTAAAAATTCCAACCACTTGGTAGATCGCATCCAAAAATTACACCTTGAAAAAGGTAACTTGTTAGTTTGACGTAGAATCTCTTTTTACAAATGTACCTATCCCTGACACACTGGAAATTATAAAAGATTTCCTTCGAGATGCACCTGACCTCATCGCATTACATCATAAATGCCTAACGTCAACTTATTTCCTTTGTCAAGGTTTATTCTATGAACAAATATCAGGAGTCGCCATGGGGTCTCCTCTGTCTCCCATAGTAGACAACATCTTTAGGGAGGCTTTTGAAAACGAAGCGCTCGAATCTGCAGAGCTAAAACAAAAATGCTGGTTTAGATATGTAGATGATGCCTTTGTGATCTGGCCACACGGTGAATCGGCCTTAAAGGACTTGTTAAATCATCTAAACAGTTATCCGAATAGTATTAGATTCACTATGGAAATAGAGAATAAAGGCCAATTGCCCTTCTTAGATGTTTTGGTCTCACAACGCCCCGATGGTAAACTAGGTCATAAAGTTTACAGGAAACCCATCCACACAGATCGTTACTTAAATGGGAACTCACATAATCATTCCTCCCAAAAATTCTGAGTCATAAACTGCATGTATGCTTTGCTCGAGGTTCGACAGTACACCGACAGTACACAACACACAATACACAGGACCGCAATAAGGTAATGATCCACCTAAATAAATAATAGCTAATTAAAAAGAAACACACCAATAAGCGAGATAAACAAACCAAATAGTAAGAAAAAAGAAAGTAACAGCAAAGAAAAACAACCAGGACATATTTGCAAAAAGCAAAAAGGTGATAAGATTGTCGGAATATATAAGAAAAAAAACTACAAAGAAAATACTGAGGTAAATAACAATAAAGAACAAGAGCCTAAAATGGCATAAGAATTTGAAGATGCAAATGCTACAGGAGATAAAAAAGACTTTAGAATAAATGAAAAGGGTTGCCGTACCCTGGCATAGGAAATATTGTCGGGTGTGGGAGAGTGGTTTCAGTTATTCTCATAAAAATGTCTAATTTTAGGACAGAGCGCACTTCGTTGAGAAATTTAATGGAATTTTTCTATCTGCCTTCCTACGCAGGCACGGCGAGTCATAATTTTGAGAGTTACTGGTCGATTTAAACTGCAGGCCAAATATTTTGTAATATAATGTATGTCGGAAGTCACATAACCATGTGACTCGGCAACAATGCGCTTGGGAAATATTGTAGGCCCCTTTCTTAGGTATAACTGCTACCCTGGCCCGTTCGTTTAACTAAGGAACCGGCAGCTTAGAAGAAGTTTAGCCGGTTTTTCGTATATGGATGAGGAAGTCGCTGATGAGAGAAACTTATTCGAGTCAGCCCGTCGAAGCACCACCTCCTCAAAAATTTGCATCCACTAGGGTAATCGAAAAATGCCAACTTGTATGCAACGGGAGTCTCCACTTTTGATGTGTGCTTTTGCGCCAAACTTTGCGCTTTGCATAGAGTGTCTATATCCATTGCAGCTAAGCACAAAACATTTTTGGGCATCCGATTACCGCACCAGGTGGAAGTGATGTTTGGAGTTCTGGACTACTACTTTTTTCTTTTCTTGTACCATTAGAGGAGATGAACCTTGCAATAAATAGCACTTTTGAAGTAATTCGTGGTTTAGTGGGATACCACTTCAACCATGAATTCTGCCAATTTTTTTTCTCGATTTCTTGATTCCATATATCATATAACGTTTTGGAGATTAGGAAAGGATTAGGAAAATCTGCACCATCTATCTTCTCCAGAACAAACCGAGAAATGTGTCCCGTCGTCTTCATTGTGGGTTTGCTCCACAGGATTATGGGTTTATAAGGTCCGTTCCTTTAGATCCAGCAGCTTTAGTTTCAACAGATCATGGGGTCTAGTTCTGTTGGTCACCTCTAGAAGGTCTTAAGAGTGCTTCATTGGAATCAAGAACAGGTCATTATTTCATGATCGACTTTCTCAACAAGAAAAACATCTACTGTTTAAACACCTTCTTCAAGAAGAAAATAGGAAGAAAATGGACATAGGGAAGTCCGGACAAAAAAAAAAAGAAATAGATTACGTGCTTGCTACCAGTAGACGCATATGCGTGTTTTTGCCGGTTTTAAATCGCTTTAACACCGGCAGTGATCACAGATTAATTAGGGCAAAAATCCTAATAAATACATGTTTCAAAAGGAACCGGCTTATCGAAAGGAAACTATACCCAGTTATTAAAGACTTGAGAGAGAAGAAGGGAGGGTATAACATCCAACTTGTACGTAGACTACAGCCAACTGAAAACTTACAAAATATGGAGCTAAACGAACTTCTATCCAAAATCACGAATAGCATCCAAACGGCTGTGAAAAGTGTATACTCACTTAAAAAACAACAAAACCCCAAACTTAGTCATAACACACAGCGACTAATCGAAGAAAGGAGAAAAGCAGACAGGGATTCGCCTGATTACAGAGAACTGAACAAAACTGTTAAAAAAGCAATCCGAAGAGATATAAGATCTCATAACTGTCGAACTATACAAGACGCAATTAAGAACAATAAACATATGAGAGCACTGCAGTCAAACATCTCAATGGGAAAACGTAGAATCCATAAACTGAAAAACAAAAATGGTGAAGGCAGTACGCACAAAAGCGAAATCACCACAACCATCAAAGTCTACCAAAATCTGTACATGAACGTGGCATCCGAAGAGCTACCCAGCATTGATGAGTTAGAATTGGGAGCCGCGCTGAAACAACTTAAAAACCGTAAAGCGCCAGGTAAAGACCGGATAAGGAGTGAAATGCTAAAAGTAGCGAAGAAGAGGAAAGCCCTACTTAGACTTCTAAACAAATGCTTCATGGAAGATAAAATTCCCGATCCGTGGAATAACGCTGAGACCATCCTAGTTTTCAAGAAAGGGGATTGCACAAACCTCAAGAACTTTATGCTCATTAGTCCACTTTCAACTCTATATAAGCTGCTCAAAAAAAAATCATAACCAACCGTCTAAATCAGATTCTACCAACCCAACGAACAAGCCGGTTTTAGAAAAGGGTACTGCACAACTGACCATATCCAAGCAGTGCGAACACTCATAGAGAAATGCACGGAGTATAAAATTTCACTACAAATGGCCTTAGTGAACATCCGAAAAGATTTTGACTCAGTTGAAACATGGGCAGTACTAAATGCGATGGATGATTACGCACGTATTGACTCAAGCTATATTAACTTGATCAAATTTATCTACGAACACGCACCTTCAACGTCAAAATAAAAAAAAATTGGGTAACGAGAATCGCCTAAACTCTTCACCCTAGCGCCGAAGGACGTGTTTAAAAACCTTGGGAGCAGAAAGGCATTAACATCGATGGGAAACGCTTGAATCACCTCCGTTTCGCCGATGACATTGTTCTGCCAGAGGGCAATGGAAAGTGCAATGCTGCAAGTACCATTAAGAGATAAAGTACGGAGCGAGGAGTTGTTGCAGAACGGGTGGCTTGATAGAAATGCCAATGGGCCGGACATGTCACCACAAGTGGACTACACCACTACTTCACTGAAGGCCCAGAGAGTCGAAGAGAAGCGTTGGCCGCCTACAAACTGGATGCAGATTGCCTAGCAAAGAACCGCATGGGGAGAAAAGGAAGAGGCCTATGTCCAGGAATGGATGTCAAAAGGCTGAAGAAGAAGAATGGTGTTTTCTAGTCACATTTTGTAATTATCACGACTATCTGTAACATAGAAAAATGCCCTGAATAATAATGTGATATTCCTATACCATCCTTAAAATCATCATTCAAATTCATATATGATTTGGAAGGATTTCCAACCTAATTGATGGCTAATTTTCACAAACTTCTATTGATTTATTGTTAATTAATTTACGTTGGGTGGAAAGTATTTCAATGTTTGCTAGTGAAGTCGGGTTTCGTGTATTTTTTAGAGATAAGTAACTCTTTATTTTCTGCGTGATATTCTTATTGACAATTGAAATCTACGGCTTCAAGACTTTACGTTTACTCTTGTTTTGTTCGGTTAAACGTCAGGTTTAGGAGCTGTACATTCAGAAAACTTATACAGTATTTTATTATTTTTTCTTTCATATATCGTGATGCTCATAACATATATTTCAGACATCTTCTAGTCTACTGTGTTTTAATATTATCACCGTTTCGATAGTGTTAAAAGTTGCTTCTAAGTATTTGTAGTTATTGCCTTATTGCAACTAATTGTTTGATTTTTGTACATAAGTACTTTGTTTTTCCAATGATGTTATCGGTTTTATAACCATAATGCATTTACAACTGTTTTTACCTATTTTTTTTAGTTTAGTTCTTAATTATTACTCTTAAAAAATATAAGAAAGAGCATAATTTTTTCTATATTATATTAAATAAAGGATATTAAAAAATGGAGTGTTCTTCACTTGCCTTCCAGTAAACGAAAATAAAATACTTCACCCAATAAAAATTGTCTTACATAACCGTTGTTGCTGTTACGATTTACAGTGAATTTTATTTTTATAATCCTTTTTGAAATATTTATTTTTTAGAAAATGTTATGTGTAAACTTCCACTTCCGCTTCATCGATCTATAAAAAGGATCCTAGATATAACATTTCATGTTAATTTGAGTTTTCGTTTAGCCTGTAGAGAGGACAATGTAAATGGCTCTCCACACGACCACAGAAATATCATGTCAAAAATGGTCAATTCTTGTTCAGAGGACCTTAAAATATCAACATCTGACGAAATTTCAATTTTTTCTGAACTGTTACTACATTTTCCCTTTTTGGGAAAGTAAATATTTAAGCAAGTAATTTTTAAAAATACCAGCTGTTTTTACCTGGCGTTGCACGGACATCCGCAACCATAACCTAACTTGCTTGTTCCCAAAGAATATTGCGGAATATTTCAAATCATTAAATTTACCAGAAAATGACCTTCATAGCATATTACCTCCATTTTGTGGTTTTGACACATAAAAATTTTATTACGTTTATAATACGAATTTTAGCGGGATTTATGCCCATCTCTTCTTCAGGTTCAGGTCACCCGTTAAGGCGTGATTAAGTAACAAACATCCAAACATTCAGATATCCAAACATCTAAACTTTTGTATTTTAATATTAGTAGGATAAGAAACACAACAATAAATAATAATATCTACAATAGTTTTAGCGATCATGTAGAGTTATTGTACACAGGGTGGACAAAAATGAAACCTGTAAAATATAAAAATTTGTCTATTTTTACCTTAAATTTTTATTGCAGATTCAGGTTCTACGGTACAAAATACATAATTTTTATTTGAAACACTTTGGGAGGTGCCTTTTTTTCTGAAATCCACTAATCGGAAGTGGTAGTTTATTGGTTAGGTTAGGTTAGGTTATAGTTTGTGGAAAAAACACAAAAGTGTTTAGAATTAAATTTGCAAAAAATTTTCTTTTCGTTATTTTTTCAAAATTTAACATTTTAAGAACTCATCCTTGTTCGTTGTGAAGGAACGTTTTATTGAATGTATTCCTATCAAGTAGCAGGGACATACTGTCCTTAAACTTAGATGAAAATTAATGAAATAGGTTATATGTTATTCAAAAGTGACGGATGTCACTATCGGAGATATTGCCAACATACATTTCACAACAAAATGAAGTTGTAGCGATATCCTACCAACCTAATTGGCTGATCATTAATGATATATGGTAATGTTTCTATTAAAATTAACGGATATATTTTAAATTCGTAAATAAAAGTACTGTCCTTCATTTTTTTTGTTATAATATTAGGTGCCGCTATACTTGAATAGATTTTTTTAAATATTAAACACGTGTTTTTTGTTTATTTATTTGAAAGTGTATTTTACAAGATATTTGACCATTTCCAGACTTTTTGTCCATCCTGTAAAATTCTGAACGTTTTTCATATTTACATTTCGGTTAAAAAATAACACCAAAGCATGAAATTTTATATTTATATTTTTATTTTATACAAAAAATTCTTATGACCCATAGTCGATTCAGCACTCTCCATAAAACGTTTTATATGCATCGTTTAAATAAAGTTTATAGACAATTACTCAATATAAGAGCTATATTTAATATTTATTTACATAATTTTTATTGAGAAAATTATGTTTATAAAAAAGACAAAAATAATTCCAGGATTTTCTCTAATTTTTTGTATTTAACTATGTGAAAATTAATAGGATAAATTGTACTTGTACAACTAGTAAGGAAATAAAAAAGATAAATAGTAATTTCGCGCATAAATGCGAACGAACAATAGCTGCCTTGCCGAAGAAACCTTTATAAGTCGGCAAAAACAGCAAATATTGGTCCTCCTCCCAAACAAAAAGGCGTCTGACGTTCCATTGCACTACCCACCAATTTGCCTGCTGGTCACTGCAGGTAAAGTGCTTGAGAAGATCATCTGATTAAGGAGTTCAATCAAAGAGCTCGAGACGACCTGTCCGAAAGCAAATACGGATTCCGGAAGGGGAGATCTGAATACTATTAAATTAATCGTAAACACCGCTCGCAAGGCTATTGAAGGCGAACGCTGAAAGAGTAGTTTGTTGACGTAAGGAACGCGTTTAACTCAGCGAGCTGGATCGTATCCTCTGAGAATATTAGTGATTTCGGAGTACATCAGACACACAATCGAGAACTACTTTAGTGATCTAACTCTGATGTACAACACAGATGACGGACTTCAAGCCTACAACATCACAGGCTGGCATCATAATCCGCCAGTAGCTCTCATCAATTGGTCTTAAACTTGCAGACCCTAAGACTAGTGCAGTTTTCGTGTGCAGCAGAAAAGCTAAAGAGAGCATTACTATACTGTCGGAGATTCTAGGCTATGCTTTAATGAGCACTTGTAAATTGTGAGCGCAAGGGCCAGTACAGTGATCAATGGTAAAAATCATGCCAAATATTGCCGGACTGAGGCAGAGTGGTCTAAGGCTCCTTTCAAGTGTCGTCAGTTGTATAATATTGTACGCAGCCCCGATCTGGTCAAAAGTCAAGGCAGCGACATTGTACGCACGTCAAATGGCCTTGGTCTACCGTAGGAGTGCCCTATGGGTGGCTCAGACATTTCAAACGGTTCTGTATGATGCCGTGTGCGTCATTGCTGGTATGATGTAGATCTACTTGATGGCAGAGGAACGGGCAGAAATCCATAAGCGAAGGCGTGAAGACCGGGCAACGTAACGATATACTGTTGGCATGGAAGTAAGGACAATGATGACAGCGCGTTTGCAGCAGATATTAGACGAATCGACCAAGGACGGTGAACCCATCGTCTCATCCTGCATATCATCACTTGGTCAACGAGGCAGCATGAAGAGGTGAACCAATACGTCACGAAGCTGCTGACGGAACATTGCTGTACATATCCAACCAACATCGCTTCAACCTGGACGAAGATACTTTATGCCCTGCCTGTCAACCCCTGCGCACGAAGACGCAGAGCACGTGTTTTTTCCTGTGCACACTTTGATAGAGTACGGGAGATCCCACAGCACTATCTTCAACAGCAGCTGTCTTCGGTGAACGGTAGTGAGTCCGCCTGGGACGCGATATCCAACTATGCGGCCAACGTAATCAAGGAGCTTAGAGAATAGAACAGCACGTGGCATAGAGGAAGAGAGCAAGTAGTAATTGTAGGAGAGTTATTAACCAGTTTGCCCCCCACGAAGAAATGCTTGACGGCGACTCTGCATCTTCCACCTGTCCTCGTTAAAAAAAACACACACACATACACAGCAAACAGACACCACTTCGAAAACAACTTTTTCTGAATAAGGGGAGTCATAAACTGACATTTCCACAAAAATTTCGATTTCGAAAACTATTATACTTTTTTTTGCTTCGTAAATGAAAGTAAAAAGAGCAAAATGACTAACGGAACTGACAACTGAACAAGATTAAGAATATTAAATTGAAAAATTAAATATGGAAATATGTATATAAGAAACGAGAAGAATAAAACTTCTTGAATATAATGTGCCAAAAATTAAAAATGAAAGAAGAAACATAAAAAATAGTAATAAGAAAGATAAACCAAGTAAAAGCACAAATTAAGTGATTAAAAAAATGGAAGTGTGTTCACCACGCGACTTTCTATTACGAATTTGAAACTTATTCGTTACTTTAAATTTAAATAGGAACATAACTATATTTCATTAATTATCATCCAATAAATTGGGAGTATGTCTCTGCAAGTTCATTTTGTTGAAATGTATATTTGCAATAATTCCAATAGTGACATCCGTCACTTTCAAACTATACGTAAGCAGAGATTCAAACCGTTATTTTATTACTCCGGTTTACGGTTACGTTCCTTAAATAATTTTTCGTTCCGGTTCAGTTCCGGTTTTTTACTCCAAAGTGTAACCGGTTCAAAAAAAATTATATTCAAATTACATAATTCTTTTATTATTCGTGAATAAATAATAATTCCTCTCCACATTTACTTGGGTTGCCGGCAAAGCCAGTACAATTTTGGCTAAATCTGCCAATTCTGGAGTGAGCACCAAATAAATGATATTTAAAGTGTTTTTCTATCGAAAGATAGCTAAATGGGGTACTAATTATGTAGTAGGTATTTATTATAGTAACAAGATTTTAAATTCATTTTAATTTTATTTTAGGGTTATTATCGGCATTTTTCATAGTGAGTCTTAGCCAGACGTGACCTACACAATAGGTAGTAATAATAAAGCTATTTTGGGATTACTCGGTGGTGTAATATTTCTTTATTCTTTTGATTTTAGGAATATTTTTTTAATTCGTTTTCAACGATTTTTATATATCAACAAACACAAAATAATTAAATTGTTACATGGTATTTTATATTGGGCTTACAAATTTGCAATATTAGCAATTTATAAAATAAAAAAAAATATAAAAATTCGGCACCTAACCGGAACGAAAAAGAACGATATTAACGGGAAAAAATATCGTTCCGGTAACAGTTCGGGTTAACGCAATTCCTATTTTTTCGTTCCGGTTCAGGTTTTCGGTTCAAGGAAAATAGCGGATAATTTCGGTTTTTAATTTTCGGTTCGGTTTCGGTTTGAGTCTCTGTATGTAACCTATTTCATTACTTGTCAGCTGATTATAAAGACAGTATGTCAGTGCAACTTAATAGGAATAATTTCAATAAAAATGTCTTAGCAACAAACAAAATGGCGGGATAGTTGGTCGTCAATATCCCAAGAGAATCAGTAACTACAGGTTCAAGACCTACATTAAGAAGAAAAAGAAAAAGAACAAACAAAAAAGAGTTCTTAAAATATTAAATTTAAAAAAAAATGATAGCAACAAAATTGCAAATTTAGTTTTTAACCCTTTTGTAATTTACCGCCGGGAAGTTAGCACCACGCGACAGCACCACGTACCCTGTAAGGAGGCTAGGAAAATAAAAAATATATTTGCTTATATCTTTTAAACCGTTACAAAAATTAAGATATCGTCCTAATACACTATGAAAGCACTATCGATTCCACCAAAAAAAGTCCCTTATAGTATTAGTGTAATAAAAAATATATTTAGAATAATTATACGCCTTAATTTAAATTTTACAAAAGGCAACAATTTCACACTTATTCTAAAAACTATTTACATCAATCAATTGGCAATTTAATCTACATTACGATGTGTTACATGCCATTTCTCGGTTGTCGCACCTAAAAGATTTAAAGGTAAAAAAACTAATTTCGCGTCTAAACGTGGTGCTAGGAATTTAAATATTTAAAATCACTTTTCATAACTTGCCCATAAATATTTTTTATCGTATTTAGCATCATTCGATTGGTAATTTAA